>VDFB02047770.1:0-19006 GCA_007258455.2 Sequoia sempervirens | reverse complement strand
GAGTTGAAATGAAGAATGATTAGCCTAAAATGACTTAAAATTCACTTAAAAAGCGCCATAAATGAACTTAAGTCACACATTAATGAAGGCGCGAACTTTGGAGGGAAAAACTGTGAAATATGCACTGGCGGTGATTTTCACCTTGTGCAATTTTTGCAAAGGCACAAATATGTAGGAGCGCTGAAAATCAGCGCTCCTACACCTTAAGTGTAAAAAATGACTAAGGCAACATGTAGGAGCATTGTTTTTCAGTGCTCAAACATGTTTGGCAATTTTGCAAACTCCCAAAGGTTGAGAGTTTGCGAAGATGCTCGTTTTGAAGCTCTTCGAAAGACAGGTGGGGGAGGACACTCAAACAGACTGTTTGAGATTTTGGACCGCACATCAAGGTGGATTGGAGTAACGCATAACTTCATTGATGAAGTTGTGGTGGCAAAGAAGGGGCTGCAAACAGAAGAGTTTGAAGGCTTTAAAGTTATGGTTGCTGATGGGTTTCACATCTCATGCACCAAGAAGATCTCAAACATGACTATGCAATTGGGGAACTATGAAGTCAAGGACGATTTCTATGTAGTCAACATTGGAGATACGAATGCCGTTCTAAGCATTCAAAGGCTGCGTTCACTTGGAGAGATCTCTCTAAATCTGCAAACCATGGAGCTCAAGTTTCAATCCGATGGGAAGAAGGTAGTGCTAAGAGGAATGTCCAATGGTGGCCCTCGGATTGTGTCATTCAAGAGAATGGCAAGGCTGATTCGTCATGATCAAGCTAAGTGGGCTGCAGAATGTATGATTCTTCCTGCTAGTCCGGTTGAAACAAAGAGAGACTATCCTCCTAATATTCAATCTTTACTCACAAAGAAGAGCAAGGTGTTTGCTGATTTACCTCCTGGACCACCTCCTGAACGGGGTTCGGAGCATGTCATAGAGCTCAAGGAAGGAGCTAAACCAGTTATTACAAATCCATATCGGTACCCTAAGAAGCAGAAGGACGAGATTGAGAAAAACATTCAAGAACTCTTGGAGATGGGCTTCATTCGTCCAAGCAAGAGTCCCTTCGCTTCAGCAATTGTTCTTGTGAAGAAGAAGGATGGTACCATCCGCATGTGTGTGGACTATCGTGCTTTGAATCAAAGCACCATCAAAAATTGATACCCCATTCCGAGGATAGATGAGCTCATTGATGAGCTACATGGAGCCAAGTTCTTTTCAAAGATCGATTTGAGATCGGGCTACTACCAGATTCGGATGAGAGGATCTGATGTTGAGAAGACAGCTTTTAGATGTCACTATGGCCACTTTGAGTTTCTAGTCATGCCATTTGGGTTGACTAATGCTCCTGCTACCTTCCAGTCTTGTATGAACAAAGTCTTTCAGAAGCAGTTGAGGAAGTTTGTGTTGATATTTTTTTATGACATCCACGATTTTCAGCTTTGAGCATGGAAGAACATCTCAAGCACTTGGAAAGAAGTGCCCATCCTGAGATAAGACTTTGTTGCCGAGATGAAATGTAATTTAGAATAGAGAACGCTACTTTACCTTAGCCTACGCAATGGAGTCTTTTGAGGTGAAGGTTGATCTGAAGATCAAATGGGTTGTTGATTGTACCTCAGAAACTTGACTCATTGAAAGGGTTGCTGGGGTCTTTATGGATTTCTGAGAGAGATTTGAAAAGCTACCTCCACGAATCTTGCTCCTCTTCATACGACCCCTCAGTAGGGCTTTGTTGGTGGAAAATTACAAGCCATGACGTTTAGGATCAGCAGGCTCAATAGGTTTTAGCCTGTTCGAGACTTTTCCAAAGCCTTTGAGGCTTCTGATGTGATGCAGCTCCCGAGGGTAGAGGAGTTAGGGAACTGTGCATTGCTAGAATAAACGTATTGTGTTTGAGGCGAGAAAAATTCTGAGAGGTGTTGAAAGGACCTACTCCATCTACGACAAGGAAATGCTTGCCATTATGCATGCATTAGCTAAGTTCAGACAGTATTTGGTGGGGAGCAAGTTTGTGGTCAAGACTAATCACAATAGTCTCAAGCACTTCATGCATCAGAAAGATTTGAACGAGAGGCAACAAAAGTGGGTGAGTAAGCTTCAAGCTTACGATTTTGACATTGAATATGTCAAAGGTAAAAACAATATTGTGGCCGATGCTCTATCTAGGAGACCTCATTTGAGCTCATTATGTGAGCTTACTGCTGATTGGAAGAACATGTTGCTTGCTGATTATGCCAAAAATCATTTTGCAACTAGCATCATTGAGGGTACTTTTCTTGACGAAAGGTACAAGGTGGTTGAAGGGCTGATACACTACAAGGGTAGAATCTTTTTGGTGGCTGATTCTAAGCTCAAAAAGAAGATTTTGTTGACATTTCATGACATCCCACTTGCTGGTCATCAGGTGTTCTTCAAGACATATAGGCAGATTCGGGAAAGATTTTCTTGGAAAGGGCTGAAAGGGGAAGTTCAACGCTACATTCAGGAGTGTCCCACTTGTCAAATGAACAAGAATGAGCATACTCTACCTGCTGGTTTGCTGCAACCTCTCCCTATTCCCAATCAAAAATGGGAAAGCATATCGATGGACTTCATCATGGGGTTGCCCAAGGTCCAAGGAAAGGATTGTATCTATGTTGTAGTGGACAGACTAACAAAATTTGCTCACTTCTTCGCCATTACCCGGCTCTTTTAAATAGCCCAAATTTGCAGATCTGTTTTCATGAGGAGATTGTTTAGGTTGTAAGTTGCCAAAAACATTGTGAAAGGTATTAGGACAGCAAGTTCCTAAGCACTTTTTGAAGGTCACTGGAATGGGCAGTCGGTGCCTCCAGGCACTGGTTATGTATCCCAAGCCAGATGGAATATAGCCCGAGATAGTGAACAAATGGTTGGAAGACTATTTGAGAAACTATGTTTGAACAATAAAAACATGGTGAAATATCAAGCTTCACATATAGTAAATATTGTTATAATTCTTCTTTTCACATGTCAATAAGGATGTCACCTTTCATGGCTCTTTATGGTTATGAGGCTCCTAGCTTTGCTGATTTGGTGTTTGGTGATAGCAAAGCCCCTCAAGCCAAGCATTTATTGCAGCAGAGTCAAGATATCTTGAAATCATTGAAAAGAGCAATCTCACAGTTACCTGCAGGAATCAGCAGCGAAGATGTATCTTGATCGGCATGTTAGCTGCACGGGATTGGAGATGGTTTATCTCAGGCCTCTGACTCCTGAGCCAGTCTACTCTCCAAGAAGAATTGGGTAGGAAGCTCAAACCTCATTTCTATGGGCCATTCAAAGTTATCAGAAAGGTTGGAGCAGTAGCTTATGAATTGGAGCTACCATCAAATAGCAGAGTACACAATGTCTTCCACGTGTCTTGCCTCAAGAAGGCACTTGGACATAATGTTGTTGCTTCATGCGTTTGCCACCTTTGGATTGAAAGGGCGGTTGGTTTGAGTTTCAGGAGGATTCCTAGCCCGATTCGAGAGAGTGTTCTTTGAGGAAAAAGAACAATGAGGAGAATACTTAGTGATGGAAGAACTTGCCTATATGGAGGATCGACTTGGGAGAATAGTAGAGATTACAGCATCCGAGGTTTCGCGATTAGCGAGACAACACAGTCAGAAGCCAGTTGTAATGTCCCTTCTCGAACATATGATCTTTCGGTTGGCGTTGGCCTACATTCGAGGGGCCGTAGGCTACTCCGAAGGTGAAATTGGGGTTGCGTGTTTTGGAGGTTGCTATTGCGTGGTTGATTTGGAATTGAATGGCAGCTGGTGATTCTTTTGGGTTTTAAGGAAAGCAGGAACAGAACGTTATGACATTGAGACACCTTGAATTACTATTTTTAGTAAAATTCTATATTTACTTGATGGTCCGGTCCCGTACCGAGCTCAATCAACTTTCTCTTTGGCGAGTTCATTTAGGTAATTCTCATTTTGGCCAAGGGTTCATTTTTATGGAGAAATAAGTTATTTTAAGTCAGAAATGAACATTTATATAAATGCCCCTTGTAATAGTCAAAATAACTTAAAATTGTTTTAAAGAAGGGGACTTTGAGGGGTATTTTCTCATGAAGGAAATATTTTTATATTTCTAAAGTTTATAATTGCTCAAGGGAAAATGGACGCCTACTTGGAGGAGTTAATATTTTATTTAAAAAAAGTGAAGTGACTTTTATCTCTCAAGGAAGGTACACCATTTTGAAGGAGTCTTGGTCAAAGTTAAACCTAAAAACAGCTTGGAATTAGGGCGCTCTTTCTAGAAGCCTCTGGAGTCTTCTCTTCAGTCTATAAAAGGAGGTTCCCTCTCTTCATTTGATTTATCTTTTGTCTACAGGAATGTTATGCTGTCGGAATGGCTTTGGGACTGCTTCGAGGAATGTAAGCCTCCTAGCTTGGCATTGCTTCTTGCTTGAGAGATAGCTACTAGTGATGAGGTAGTTGTAGTTGGAGTGATTTGTAGTGAGATTTCTGCATTATAGTCATTGTGTGGCTTTGTAGCTCAGTATTATGCATATTAGTGAAATTTTGGAATTGCATCTTCTTTATAGCTGATTGTTGTTTTTATTCATAAGTCAAAAAATACAAAAAGAATCATTCTGGGTATTGTCTCTTTGTGTCTCTTTGGCAAGGGCGCCCCTATTTACCAATTTGCAGATTTTTCTATGAAGAATTGAATTTTATCTTAAGGAATCGCCCCTCCTTGAGGGCCGTACCATCTGGAGGTGTCTTGGATTTCGTGTAGAAAATATCAGTGGTTTTTTGAGTCAGTTTTTGGGTTCTATCTTGGGTGTATTCTCCTTAGGATCATTATGCATCTTATCCCATGTGATTTGAGTGAAAATTGAGTGAGTTATGAGCATTTAGGTAGGGTGCTATGTTGCTGGTTTTGCAAATTAACATGCTGGTCTGTCAGATCAGATTTGAGAAATCTGCATTTTCTTCATGGATTGGTGTTAGGAAGTCCTAAAAGGCCTTGTGAAAGACACCTTTTTTATTGCAGCAATTTGAAGAGCATCTAATCCTTGATCTTGCAAGCATTCTATATCTCATTGTAAGTTGAACAGTAGTACTGTCAGCATTTCTCTTAATCTTGCTTTATCATGTTTTGTAATGCCTACTTTACATTCTGAAGTTGCATTGTATTTCTTTATATCTCCACCATATGGTCGCCTCATTTCCGTACTGGATTGGGTAGCACATACTTGGTGTTGAGTTTGCTTTCAGCACTTGTAGTGGTAGAGATCCTCTGACCATATGTTCGTCCATCTTGGACACATTCTTGGTTAGAGTTATCTTTCAGCATGCATTGAGATCCTCTGACCATATGTTCGTCCATCTTGGGCACATTCTTAGTTAGAGTTACCTTCAGTTGCAATTTGTTTTAAGGCACTGACGATCCTCTTGCCATATGACAGCCTCTCTCTTGTTGAGATTGAGTGCGCATTCTTGGCAACGAGTTATTTGTAACTGCTGGTTTGATTGAACTCACCATAATGGATTCTTGTTGTTGAGTTGTAAAATTGAAAAAATTGGATCGGAATATTTCAATAGAGTGCTGCTGGATTCCATGATAACAATCTGAAAGGGAAACAAATTTCTAAGAGTAATTTTGAGAAGACGAGTGTATTGGTTCAGATTTTAAGAAGGCAATATGCATCAAGGAAATATGTATTCTTTCTCGAAACTTCAACATCCAGTCAAGAAAGTCAAAGAATCAAAACAAAAACCAAGAGTGATCCAAGCAGCACAAGCACCTTGGGTAAGGTTTCCACAGTCGTGATTAAAGCAGGGGATATTGACCTGTCTTAGAAATGTGTAGGAACTCGTTTTCTCAAAATCTGATTGTTTTTGCTTGTTTTTTGAGTGTTTTGATTTTTTTTTGTGGTTTTTGCATATCAAGATAATAGTGCGATTTTGAAAGGGAATACTTCTAAAATCTTAAATAAATACAGGAGGGTAAAAACTGAAGCAGATAGACTTCTGAATCAATAGCATATAGCTTTATTATTCTTTCTCAATGATTACAATGATGAAACCCTAACATGCAGACAAAAAGGCAAAGCAAATTGCAATATTTAAAAACCTGATTTTCTGATTGCAGCCGCCCCAAAATGATGAAGATTTAATACGGCCAACATCAAATGACATTTCTCCAGCCTCGAAATCTGTGCAGACTGACCCAGAGTGCAAGGCGTCCCATCTGGTGAAGGCAGAAGACCAAAAAGCAAGGCGTCCAAGCCTGTAGAAGAAGTACGGCCTCAAGGCTGAAAAGTACGGCCCTAAACCAGCAATGATAAATCCGTACCACCTTGGAAACAGTGCCAGATGTGCATCTAAACCAGCCGCTCAGGAATATCACTCTTTCTGGACAATTATTGAATCAAACCTGAACAATGACTTCACAATAAACTCTGTAATAACTTCTGGATGAAGCTATTCAACTGACAGGCAATAAATCAGCTGGTATTTCACAGCCTCTGAACTGCAAACACTGAAGATGGCTCGTTCTCCAATGCAGAAGACAACTGAAACCCTTGGCTTCGTTCTCTGAAGAAGGAATTGGCTAAAATTGATTTTCATAACATAAAAATGAATGAAGTTTTTTCAAAGAAAACTTATATCTTCTCAGTTGGGTCGATTTCCTTCAAAAAAGCATCATTTAAATTAAACTTGAATTTCACTTTTAATCTTTCAATAGTTTGGACGCCTTTTTAATTATAATCATTAATTAAAAAATGGCCCCTTCTTCATGATGGTCGACCCCCTTCAAAAAGTCACTTAAGTTATAATATTAAATTATATTATAACTTTATATTATAAGCTTCAATTAAATTAATATTTATTTAGGCAAATAAATATTAATATCTCTCTCAAAAGAAGTCCAAATGATAAACCGTCTGAAGCCGGATGATAAGTGACTGAATCTACATATAACCAGACCATACTGCTAAAAATAGCAGGGGTGCTCCGCTGAGTGTCTCCACTTACTAAAAATAGTAATTCAAGCAAATGATGTCCAAAAGACTCCGAACGAAAGCCAAACTAAATGATTCTGATAACTGAAGCCAAGCCATGCCTCAACAAGACCCTCTATCCACCCTATCAACCTACAAGGGTCACATAATAGGCTAATCTCAAGAACTGAGAGATGTCAACTGGAAGGGGACATTACAAAATGTTGAATAGTTTCACTCATCTAAAAGGGAAACAATTCTTTTAAGGATGATTTTGAGATACTGAGAATACTGGTTCAGATTTCATGAAGCAGATTTCAAGAAAGGCAATATGCATCAAGAAAATATGTATTCTTTCCCAAAGCTTCAACATCTAGTCAAGAAGGTCAAAGCATCAAAACAAAAAGTGAGAGTGATCCAAGCAGCATAAGCCCCTTAGGTCAGGTTTGCACCACCCCAAGGCAGATTCACACTTGTTCATATTATTTTGTGTAACTGTCAACTTCTACTGCAAATTAAGCAAAGGGGCTTCCAACTTTGCACACAAAAACTTTGACACTCCTTTGAAGAAGCATAAAGCACATCAGCTAATCAGACTCCACATGTGCCACAAGACAAACTTGAATCATTCATTGGGGCCATGTCATCCAACAAGACTTCACCTTCACATGCAACAGCATCCAAACAAATTGAAATGGTCAGAATGTGAACAATCTTATGTAACTGCACATTTTTGTACACTGATTGTGATTATGTTTCCTTAGTCCCCTTGAATCTAAGAAATCAACAGGAATAAATATCCTATTCCTAGATGGGATCCCAAGAACTATTGCAAAGAAAATTAATTTTTGCAATGGCATGTCTAACCTTCCTATTCACACTGCTCTTAAGACATTCCTTTCAAAAAGCACATTTTCAAAAATCAGCAATATAAATCTCCTTTGTCTTGCATGCTCCATTGCTCACAAAGTGCCTTCCCATGTTCACCATTATATCTGCCAAGGTCCACGTTATGTTGTTGATTGCCTAGAAATGAATCAGAAATTCCATGCTAAAGAATTCTAGGAATCCCCTCAAGTGTAAGCATGGTCAGATGTAATACCCAAAATGAAGCATTTTTGTATCTTGATCAACAATCAGCTAATTGAAATTGCTACAGAACAATATAATATGACCAGAGATAAACCAGCTAGGGAAAGGATGTTAAAGAAGAAAGAAGAAACATTAGAAGAAGAAGAAGCCGAAGAAGACAACTTCATTCAGAGAATATTAAAACAAAAGTTAACATGTGTAGAATCCTAGTTGTTTTTAGTTCAAAATAAAGATTTTTATAAAAATACTCTAACAAGAGATGGGATCAGGAATGCAGGTAAAAGGCAGAAAAAGGAAATTGAAGAACTTGAAAAAGAAAGAGACCAAATACTCAAAGAAATAAAACAATACTATGGGTATAAAGAACCTGAATGGATAAAACATAAGAAAAAAGAGCCAATTAAGATATGGGAAGAGGAATCATGAAACAGAAGATGAAAGCAGTTTGGAGCAAGAACAGACAATGAAGAAAAAAGGAAAACAAAAGATAAAATCCTCTGATCTAATTCTTGCCAAATAAGATTCAATGTAATTTGGTTGATCGTATATTGTATGTTTGTCTTCTTGATACAATCTGCTGTCCCAAACATGTAAATTATTGTTGGAGTTTGAGGAAATAAATCTTATGCCTACAGTGCTTTGATCCAAAGTCTCAAGATCTTTCAGTAATATTGTTTTTATAATCTTTATTTCAGTCTACACCTCAAAAGTACAATGAGTACTTGAGGGAATTTTGAAAGGGAGTTTATTGTTTCATGTTTTGCTTTTATGATCTTTATTTCAGCTTTCATCCGAAGTACAGTGAGTCTTCGGGTGTGTTCTGGAAATAAATTTGTTTAAGCTTTGAGTTAACCAAATTATTCCCTGTTTACTTCTAAATTCTCTTGCTCTGAATTTACTTGAGAAGATAGAAGCATCATTAGTTTAGGCCTAGTTGTAGTTGAAATTACGAAACCAAAGAAAACCTCAGCTACGAGGCAAAGAGTTTTATAACCTTGTGCTCTCAGCTGAGATAAAAAGATAGGAAATTAGTTTAGTATTTCTATTTATGCATAATCAGCAAAAGAGGGAGCTTCCCCTCCTAATTTGAAGAGCAGTCTAACTGTGCATACTGTCCGTTTCCAATACGCACACCAGAGGTGAGAATTGAAACGCCAACAAAAATCAGATGCATCTTTAGTTTTAATTAATTTATTTTCTACAATAGATAGGTTTGTACATACAAAACTTCTTATCTAGTGCAGATGTGATCAAAACACTTTGTGCTTCAGACTGAGAAGACAAACAAAATAGTTTTTTGAATTCAATTTATTTGGAAAGTCTTATAAATTCCACATCATAGGGAGCTTGACTCACTAATTGAAAGAACAGTTTATTGTACACACTGCATCATTTTATGTCACATCAGAAGGTGTGAATTAAAAGACAAACAAAATATTGTAAGCTGGACGGTGTAGGTAAATCTATAAGTTCCCATAATCTGCTGCTTTTTGCAACTGACTCTATAGATTTCTGAATTTCATGTCCGAGAGCCTCTTTGGAACCCTCACTTTAACTATCCAAAAAAAAAAAGAAGAATGGGACATATGTATAATGTATTACTTTGTTCCACTTCTTTGGAACACATCTAAATGAGCAGCTCGTTCAGGTAAAAATAAATGAAAGCCAAAAAGAATGCTTCTCACAACTATGATTTGATATGTTTAGTGAAGGAAAAGAACTTAGAAGTATCACTTTGGATGGTAGTTTGTGAAATAAAAGAATAATGTCTACTCCTACCCTTGTCCTAGGCAATTTTATTTCTAATCCATATATCTAAAACATAAGAATATATCACTATCACATCCTCAAAAGAAAATCTGACTACTGACCATTACACTTGCTTTCTTCTCTGCAGACTCTTGATCATCTTTCGGCTTCTCAGAAAACAGGAGCTTGCCAGATTTTCTGTCCACTAATGTTACAGTGGCTGTTGTTTTCTGCAAGAAAAATAGGACACCTTGAAGTAAAATTCAGACATGACAGTATTCCACAAAGTACCATATGAGCATATTCAATTATTCATACCTGACCTATAAATGAAGACAAGAACCTTGTTCTATCTTGATTGTACAAATTAAGAAGATTTTGGGATTCTTGAGCTATCAGAGAAGCAGATTTTCCCTCTTCAGATTGTATAGTAGCTTCATTATTTGGAGAAGTCAATCCCCTCATTGACATGCTATTATTAAACTGAGCACTACTTTCTGACCCTATTTCTTTCTGAAACTTCAAGGGATCTGAAACCTTCTTTTTTAGCCATACTTCAAAAGGAAAGGGCCTCTTTTTCTTTTTAAAATTGAGGTCACGGTATGGAAGCAACCCCAAAAGTGAACCAAATGATACCTGCCAACTAAAATATATTTATCTGGAATCCCTCACTAGATTAAAAAATGAAAAAAAGAGAAACAAAGACATCGAACTCAAATAGATATAGTTTAACTTGTTACATCCATTGCAAATTTAAATTATAAGATTTTCAAGCATCTATTCTGATTGAGTTTTCTTAGAAAGAAAGGTAGTTAGTTCTGAAAACTTCTTGAAGTCATGCTTACAACAAATCCAATGTTACTGCAGCTGACTAGCTCAACTTCTTCAAATACTCCTAAACTATGCGAAATTTCAGCAAGTGCCCAATCACGATCTTCACCTTCCTACAGAAACATTTCAACTTCTCAGGGACCAATAGCAACAACTTAATACACTAAAATGTTCCAAACAATCGAGTTACTTCAACATAAAAAAGAAGGCACACATAGAGAATTTGGAACTTCCTAGCATTCTTTGTTCCATGAAAAGTACTAATTTACGTCATTTGTGCTAAAGGATTACTTTTTATAATAGAATGATAAAGAGAAAAAGGCAAAATGCTATTTATATCTTTACAGCCTGTGAGGAGATCTCTTTGGCCTGATCTGAAATCTGCACTTTCCTTTCAAATTTCTTGGTATCACTGCTACTAGCGTGGGGAACCATTTCATACAAAAGCTTCTGAAGCCCAGAATCAACTGAAGTAGATTGATGCATTGTTTTATCTAAAACATCTTCAGCTCCATCTGAATGACCAGATGGAAAGGAATTTATCAAGTGAGAGAAAGTCTTCCTGCACTCATCAATTAAATGTCCAAATGTTATATCAGAAGCAGATTTCCTTAGTACTTGTAAGCACAGGACAAGAAATTTAAATTATTTTTGTAATGTAGTAGCATGTGCCATTATAAGATAAAAAGGCATATTTCAGACGATGATGCATATAGAAAAGTGATTGAACAATGACAATCTTCACTGTCTGCAGAAAATTTATAATATTAAATGTATTGTAGGGTATTTCATTCCTCATGCTTCCTACTTTGTTTACATTCTTGTCAACAGGGCTAGACATGTGAAGTTTATAATGAACAGTAAAAAATTCAGAGTCTTCTACATAAAAACTATATAAATAAAACCATGCAAGGAAAGAATAACAATATAGTGTGACATGAAAGTAAAACACACATTAAACATGAGCATAATTCAGAGAAATAAGATGAAAATAAAAACACATTAAGAGGCATACTCAGAATCGTCTTCAGGCCCATCACCGATGTGTCTCTTCTCTTCAAATTCTTTCCCACAAGGAGGCAAGTCCAAACCTGTATCAGTTTCAGAATGAACATGAATGCTATGCTGGCCTTGGATTTCATTGACCAAAGGATGTCTGGGTGAAGGATGTCTGGGTGAATCCAGAGACTCCCTAGATTTCCTTTTGACAGCATTTGCTTCAGAAAGATAATCTCTTGGAGATCCCATAGGACGAACAACCTTGAGCTTTACAGATTCCAAATCAATGCTAGTTGTCTGCTGTATGGATTGTTCTTCTACTTTCAAATCTGCACCTTCTTTGCAATCCTGAATGCATTGTTTTGCTTGCTGGTGATTCATCTTTGCTGGAGGAGTCGCAACCAGGCCTGATCTATTGACATCTGCCTTTAACATCTTGTCAGTTTTAACTGATGTTGGAGCAGAGTCATTCATCTCTCGAGATTCTCTGGAAGCAAAACTGCTCACATCTTCCTTGCCATGCATTTCATGGTAGCTTTCATGCTCTGCATTTCTATTTGATTTGTGAGAATCCATTTCATGGGCTGTCGACATGAGTGGATTCATGGGTATAGTTGGCCTGATTGCCGATATTTTGTGTTCTCTTTTCATGTCTCCTCTCTCACTGATTTGTTTCTGTGCAGTAGCACGAGCATTCGCATTATGAGTTTTTGATCCTAATGAATCCTCAATTATGGCCTCCTGTCCTTTCAAACCCCTGGGGATCTCATTCAAGTTATTGTCAATTCTTATTGCTTGAGCTTCAGGTCTTCGCAACAAGCCTATATCTTCCAAGCGCCTATTAGACTTGTCTTCCTTTTTGTTTGATAAAAAGTCTGGTGTTATTGGCCGGGATGCAAATCCAAGAGTTTCAGATGCCTTGTTTTGTGCAGATGGCTTTCTTAGTAAAACTTCATGAGTAATATTCTTAGAATTAGATTCTGCATGAAATGCTTTTGTATGGCTACCAAGCCTATTCAGATCAGGAGAGACAGCCTCTTTTCCTTCCTTTCTCATGACTGGACGAACAAGATCAAGAGATTTTCTCTTTCCTGTATTGTTTTCAGAACCAGACTGGCTATTTGGAAAGTCAGTCAGTTTCCGTACATCAGTATTTGTCAATAAATTTGGCAATGGACGTTTTAAATGGAGGCCATCCATTCTCTTGATAGATTTCTTCCCTGTGACCTGCAACATGCTGACCCTATATCAATTTGAGGTATGCAATTGCCATGAGAACAATAAAAATCACAAAGATTAGGAATTTAGAGATATATTGAGGGAAAAAAAGAAAGCAATAATGTTTATGTGACAATCACTTTAAGCAGAAGCTCCCCCCCTGATTCTACATGCCCTTTTTTCTTGAAGTTTTGTAGCATGATAAGAAAAATTGAATAAAATAAGTGCCTGCAGTGACCAGATTTGAAGAATATCTTATTGCAGAGACATTCAATGAGACAGTCACTGTCCAGGATTAGGCCATCAGAATACAGATACCCAAACTTCTACCACTCTGGATTCACCTCCTATACCTAATGAATGAATTAGTAAAGGCTGCCTGAAAATAAAGAAGGGAGAGAATAAGCATTACTGAATAAGAGGAAGAGTATTGCCTGAACATGCAAAGGTCTGCAAAGAAGATCCATTTTCTAAGGAGAAGAAAAATACCTTGAAGTGCATTTAGACCCAAATTAACAATCATAAACGCTATCGACCCTTCACATCATAGTATGTAAGACAAAAATATTAAACTTAATGAAATTCCTTTCCAAAATCTAGTAACCTAATTTGTAGCTGTGCCTAGTCTACTTCAAGGATGCTTAGAGAAAACTTCAGTAAAACTGAAATCTGAGGACAGGACCAAACAAGAGCTGTACCAATAAAATATGATTCAAAGTTTTAAATGTTTTTGGCACTATAAAGCTTGCCTATGGTTGATAAAATAATGAGGAAATACCATTATCTGCAAGCTAATATCCTGAAATACTAATCCCAGACAACTCAAGCATATTATTGTGCATAAATTGCTGCAAAAAAATGTCAATTATTTTGTCATTTATCATTATCATTCTGGAAACTAGACCTACAAGAAATCTAAAAAAGCTAACTGAGGATTTTCAAGTAGTTGTTGATGACCTGAGGGAACACTTCAATGGCACTCCAAATTTATTACAATCACATCCCTGTACCTCCTAAGGACTTCCTACACTATTATAATCCTGAATACATCAAATTTTGTGCAGTTCACTTGCCTATGGAGTATGGACTTAAGCAGCAGCTGGAGGATATATTCAATAGTCATCAAGGATCTTTTTGACCTTCATATAGAATACTAATGAGCATGTCTTAAGCATAGTTATAACAATCCCTAGATCTTCGCTTGGACTTGCAAGACAATGTCCAAGGCAACCTTGGTGAGGCCACAGCCTAGGCTCATGGACGAGACGGACCCAGCAAGTCCATGGCTGGGACTTGCAAGTCCGCAAACTCACCAGTCTTGACGGTGGACTCAACAAGTCCAAAGGGCCAGTGATTAGTGTGTTGTACCCAAAATTAAAAATTTTGCTCCATCGAGGCATTTTGAAAAAAAAGTGGTAAAAGTCTTGTAAAAAGTCTGCTCGTGCAAGGTCAGGTAAAAAACTTTGAAATTTTGTATGTCACGAGATGTGGGGTCAAAAACTCAAAATTTCAAAAATCTTAGATCCTGGTCTACTCGTGAGTGGTTATCTTACAAACCCAAATCAATTTTCAACCTACCTTTTAGGAAATTTTAAAATAGAAAGTTTCTAAAAATAGATCTTTTTCCGGGTCTTTGGGTTTCTTTTCCTCAATATCAGGATATCGCAAAATTTCTAAAATCAGAATTTTGCTTCTAGACTAAACCGATTTTGATTGGTTGAAAATACTTCCTCATCAAGCTGTATCGGAATAAAACAAAAAGATCGGGCTTCAGTGATTTATTCCTCCGCTTTTCTCGCTAGAATGGGATGTTTCGGTCATCAATGGAGGATGTCAACCGCTGTGTTAGATATCCGGTTTCAAATACGTTCCATTTATCAAGAAATGGCGAAGATGTTCTTAAGAATGAATAGGGACCCCTGAAAAACCTTTGAAGTTGCAGCCAAACCAGTTCCTATAGTTCAGCGCTCGTCCACTCATATTAATCGAATTCTTTGCCTGAAAATTTTCAAATCCCATAATGCATGATCAATAAAGTTGAAGTAGCCGCCAACCCGAAGTGATAAAGAGTGAAGAGAAAGTTGTTAAAATGAAAATAAAAACTAACTCTGGACAATAAAGGTACCCCTGGCCCATCATTTCAAGGCATCAGAAGATGGAATTAGGGTTTTCCATTCTAAGAGTTTTTTCTCAGATTTTTGCAGGCTCCACAGTGAATCTATCAACCGGATCATTGGATCAATCGATCAGCCAGAATCTTGGATCGAACAAGGAGGTTTTATCAGAGAAGCAAACTGAAAAATCATGCAAATCATCAAAAATATTCTATCTCTGGGATTCTTAGGCACCCCAGCTGGCCAAGGGCGCCTAGGGTTTTAGGAGACCTAAATCAATTTCTAAGGTTTGCCAGACTAATCATCTTCTTCAGAATTTCTCAAGCTATCTAGTGAATGTCTCAACCAGATCATCAAATTGGTCAGTTGCCTACAATTTTAGTTTGAATGGAGAACAGATCACGAGGAACAAAAAAAGTCAAAATTGGAAAAGATAAAAAAACCAAAAAAATATAACTCTGGAAGAGTTGGGCGCCCCAGGTAGCCAGGGGCGTCTAGGAATTCAGGCCACCAAATGCAGTTTTGGGGGCAATTCATCTCCAAGAAGATCATCTAAAATTTCATCAAGCTATCCAACGAATCCAGCATCCAATTCACCGAACCTCCTGAACGACCGGATTGCAAATTCAACAGAAGAGACATCCGAAGATCAAAAAACATTAAAAATTGAAGAACATCAAAAAATAACAAAGTCTGGAGGAGTTGGGCGCCCCAGCTAACTAGGGGCACCCAAGATTTTGAGGGCTCAGAAGGTGGATTTTAGATTAGCAGCCTCCAGAATATTCCTTCAAAATTTCAACAAGCTCTTCAACGGATACATCAATTAGCTCATCGGATTTGTAAAACGCCAGATATTGCAGATTCAACAGAGGTAGAAACATGTGCAAAACGGAAAATGATTAAGAGAAAGTTGAAAATGTCAAAAAAATGGTTAATTATGGGATGCTTGGGTGCCCCAACTGGCCAGGGGCGCCCAAGCTTTTGAGCCCCCAAAATCACTTTTTAGAAGTAGTAGCCTCCAAAAGATCTTTCTCAGAATTCTTCAGGCCATCCAACGAATCTGTTAGCCAATTCATCAGATCTGTCAAACATCCGGAAATGAAGATCAAACTAAGGTCAAAAAACTAGCAAAAGTGAAAAAAAAAACTTGAAAAATATTCCAACTCTGCAGAGGAAGGGTGCCCAAGACTCAATGCCTTAGTGAATTTTCCAAATTTTATCATTCATCATTTCGAACAGTATCTACATTCATCGTACCTACTTCCGAATTGGCTTCAAAGATTTAAAGCTAGAGAATAAAGCATTTTTTATCCTCAAAACCTATTGAAGGAGGCTTTTGCATCCATTATTCACATCTTTTGCAGGTTGGCGTCCAAAGGAGGAAACATATAATTTTCTTCACATCAAGATTTGGAGGCCAAAATGTGGTGCTTTTTTAAAGTTCTTTGTATTTTCGAGATCAGGTTGCTCAAAGGCTCACTTTTTCATCCTTTAATTTTCTAGGGCATCACTTTACAGAAAAAAGGGGTCATCTTTTTCAGATTTCATCAATCTAGGTCCGCTTGGTTTTTGATCCTCTTCACAATTGGAAAATTTTATATTTTCAAAAATCTGCTTTTTTCCCACTTTTTTGGGAAACCCTAGGCTTTTTCGAAATCTAAACAACTGTGTCTCTCTGGAATGTGATTCTCTACAAAACCCAAGTCTCAGCTTTTTCTGGGAAACAGCTTTTTCAAGAGAAATCAGCATTCTATTTTCAGCAGTTTGTGCAAAAAGTTTCTGAACACAGTCAAGTTTACAGTCAAACTTCGACTTTTTCAGCATGCAATATTCTCCCATGGAATTCAGAACCAAGCTAGTGTTGTATCACGATTATCTAAAAACATTTGAAACTGATTCTTTCTGTGAATCCAATGTTTGATTTGCATATGTTGGAAGATGCAGGAAATGTTGCAGTCAGACATCTTGGTCATTTTGGGTTGCTTGCGGCAGCTTCAATCCCCGTCTCGGTGCAGAGCCTTGAGTTTGTAATTGCTTGTGTCAAGCATTACAATCCTACAACACAATAAATCCAAGCAACAGATGGGCGTATTGTTTGCAGCCTCAAGCCATACGATGTTGAGAAATGTTTTTCAATACCACCTTGGTAAAAAAATTTGGTCATCTCCAATGAAGAGTGTGAAAAGGTGTGGCATATGCAAAATGACAAACAACGGAAGAGAATTGCACAAGAATGGTTGAAGGAGAAGCACAATACTTTGCCTAAGAACATTGGACAAGGAGAATTCAAGGACGAGTTTGCAATCATGATTACTCTACTCAACCGAGTCACAGGTCAAGGAGAGGCCACTGCATTCAAGCCTTGGATGTTTTACATCATCTCTCACATCATTGATAAGACATAACTCTATGACTGGCCGACTTTGATCAGTGATAGTCTCCACCATCGAATGACAAAGTATTTCAAAATCCATGAGTTTCACACGATTTCCTACCTTGTATATCTAATGGCCTTTTACGGCAAATTTAGAGGTTTGAATATCGTAGGAACTCTGGGTATTCAACATATATATTATCATTACCCACAACTGGAGTTTTCAAAATCAACACATCATTACACGCGTGTGAATGATGCATTCTTGATGCATACGGTGAGAGACTTAGACAATGAGTTGCAAGTACGGATTTCACCAAATGCCAGATCGGCTATGGCGGATTGGGCTGATTGGTTTATCTAGTTTCCCACATTCTCCTACATCAAAGTGTATGGCTTCTCAAGTAGTCCAATCATGTTGTTGAGGTATCCCACAGATGAGGTGGTGATCATGGAGTTTTTGAGGCAAGTGTATGAAGTTCACACATTCTTGCGGAATTCAAAGAAGGTTGCTTTTAGTTTTCCGGTTGAGATGGGTATATACACATGTAGATCCTCGACTGATGCAAAGCAAATGGGCAATGAATTATGAAAGTTTGGCCTCAAGCTGTTCAACAAGAGGCGATCATACGATCCTCATGGTATCTTTGCATCTCGTCTTGGTCAAAATCATGCTCATATGCTCACAGTTGAAGATTTATGGGCTAATTGCGAGGATGAGTTTGAAGTGCGTAGGCACAGTTATAGCAGATTTACCCTCCAATAGATGATATATTTCCTATTAGAGGATGTATAAGGATTGTCCAATGATTATGGAGAAGTAATACTTCCTATGTATGCCAGAGATCAAATTGAGCAGCGGCCACTTTCACAAGTCAATTGGTCCATCAAAGAAAGCACCTCGATTGAGGAAAGGACAAGCCACGCTATCAAAAACAACAAGATATTCCAAAGTAGTAATACAACACGTAAGGTAACTATTCCAGCAAAGCCACTAGTAGTGCAGTTGTCCATGCCTTCTTCCAAACCAAAATCGAGAATGAAGGCTATGAGCAATCCTCCAGAGGGTATGAAGGGTAGCAAAATGGCAAAGAGTTCAAAGAGAAGGCCAGAGTTCTCCGATGTGATTCAAAAGGAACAGTCGATAGTTGTATTAGGAGTTCCAGAAGTTCCAAAAGAGCCAGCGCCACAAGCAGAAGTAGTGCCTTCGTCTCCTAATTCTACACCGTCGCCGAGGTCTTCTCCCATCAAGATTCAAAGGTCGAAGAGGTTGATGAAGCTGAAGCTAAGCCTCCCAGAGAAGTTAGTAAAGACACCTCTTCTTGGCTTGAGAACATCCCGGGAAGGAAAACGAGGAAGCCCTCGTACCAGTTGAAATTTGCAGAGCTTGACAGTGTCTACCAAGACACCCCAGTGAAGAAACCTAAAAAGCAAGTTCACATAGAGAAGAATCTAGATGGTGAAATTATTATTGAGACTGCTACGCCTCCGAAGGATAAGAATATTGATGAGGTTGAGATTGATGATTTCATGATTGTCAATGTCAATCTCAGCAGAAGCACTCGGCATACCGATGTGAATCTCTTCGAGGTTGTTGGGTGAAAATCGTGTAATCAACTTTTCAACAGATTACACAACTAGGACTTCAGCCATAGCTATGTGAGATTCAAT
>VDFB02047769.1:54188-179158 GCA_007258455.2 Sequoia sempervirens | reverse complement strand
GTATGAAACCTAGTTCAACATGAAAACATCATAAGCTAGCAATTCAATATAAGGGCCTCAAAGGAACAATCAAAACTTGCATGGTAGCCATCTTCCACCAACACAAATACTACTTTTTGGAATCATGAGAGTCATGTTCCTTTAGTCCACAAAGAGAAACAATTTGTGCTTTAATAATTCATTTTATATGAACAATTACTTGGTCTATCCTATTTTCCAACAATGGAAATGGTTGGTCAGCAAAACAAATAATGAAAACTTAAAATACCACTAAACAAGATGAGTGAAGAAGAAGCAATGAGATCAAATGAGGAGATGCATATCCTCTTTAGCCTCGAGAAATGCATGTGTATAAGTATGATGCATTCATGCACATGTTGATATGTGTATGTGATGAATTCGTATGAATGTGTTTATGCATGTAAGGTATGTACTTCAGATCAATTGATTTCTACGACATACTAAAGTGTATATATTCATTAAAGAATAATAAATATGGTTTTGTGAGCATTACTCTTAATAAATTCTGCAATATTTTTTGCTTGTCTTGATTTAAGACTTCATGGTATAGGTTATGATTGCAAATGAATGTTTAATAAACCCTAATAATATTATATGGCATTATTTCATCCTAACTCCATTAAGTCTTCCAGTTTTTTTGTTCCTAAGGCGTCTTTAGGTGAGTCCACATAAGTGTCTCATTATGTAATTTGTGTGGGTTCATTCTTTGTTTTAAAATCATGATTTTCTTTTTTGAACTTTCCTACCTCATTGTTGATTAATATTTTTATAGTACAAAAGTTACCTATTGCCTTCAACTTTTTCATTGTGCCAATGGCCATGATTGATTCAGTTTGGATCACTGATTTAAGCTGTTCTAATGTTTCATTATTATATCTTCATAGTGTCCTAATACTTAAACAATTTACCTAAGTCCTTTTTCCAATCTCTTTAATTACGAATGGGTAAAACTAAAACACAATTGTTGAGGAATGACAAGAGTCATATCGTGTTCTTACTTGGCTAGCTTATGTTTGTCCACAAAGAGAATAGGTTAGCATGTATTGCTTTTAATTTTAATGCTGTTAACGATAAAGTGTTTCTGGATTAATTCGTTTTTGTGTTATACTTCCTCAGATATGCTTTCGATTCACACTTTGCAGTTATAAAGCACATTCAGTGTCTGTATGACATTGTGATTACTTTTTATCCCAATTCCAATCCTCGGCATTCTTATAGCTGTCTTCTAAACCATAATAGGTCTTCCAATATGCACAAATTCTCTTTGAATACTAATTTCCAAATAAACTTAAAATTTTGATCACGTCCAAGATGTTTGTAGGAAAAGACAGGTTATAAGGGGTGGTTATCAAAGAAAATTAATGTGAGGCATTTTTCTAGATTTCAATATATTGTCTTGCCCTTGTATCCTTTGAGTACATTTCATATGTACTATACGCATTCATCTCATATCCTCTATAGAGTGGTGGATATTAAAAGGATGAAAAGTGTGCTTAGTTAAATGGAGAAGACATAATTTTGTCGAGAACAATATCCAAAAATTATGCAACTCACCTCCAGTGGATATCTTCGGAAGGCAGGTTCAAAACGAGATTTGCAATACTTGTGAAACCAAATTGTCAGCACTGGAAGGGCAAGAAGTAGAGGCGTAGAGTTTGCTGCTTCTTTTGTGCTTAGTAGCCCAAGAAGCAGTAGTTGAGAAATTACCATGGCAGCAATTATACGGCCATGAACATGAGGCCAAAATGCTGCCACACTCTCATACTCCTGGTTGTACACATTGATTACCTGCAAAAGGCATTTGTTTTTAGTCTCCATAATTTTTTTGTAGAAGCAAGCCCCATGAAGATTAAATTTGTCGAAAATGAAGATAAAGCATTAATTATAAATTTATAACCATAAAATTTATGATCTAATTATTCTCTCCTAAGCCTCACAAAAATTCAATTGAAATCTATACAGAATAGACCATATTTTAAAATTACTTACCTGATGTCGATACACAAGGTATGCAAAACCAAAGAAGATGATTACAAAAGGAAGAAGTATTGGTGTAATTACGGCATACACAAGCCCAAGCAGAAAGTATAGTTGCAGTTGAGGTAGCGCTCCTGGGAAGCCCACACTACCAGGATCCATCGCCTTCTCCCTATCCTTTTCAGTTTTTACTAATAGCATATTCTTCAGATGGTAAATGATCAATGGTTTTAATCGAAGAATTTCTCCAGCAATACCAGCCCATCCATCAACCATGATATATGTTATAAAAAAAGTTGCTTTCATTGGGATAGAGACTCCAATAGTCTTTGGAATTCTGCAAATAAAAATCTTAAAATATTTAACTGATAATAATTTGCAAAGAAACCTAAAAATGACTACAGTATATTTGCCTATACATGCTACCCAATGAAAATGAATTTGAACAAATTATACACTGTTCATTGACTCTATTAGAGAATAGAAGCTTCTTTGAAAATAAATGTATGCATGTAAGTACATAATCTAGGAAATGAATCCAACTCTCTTAACGCTTTCAATTCACTTTCAAGATTAAAGCAACCAAATACTAAAAGTCTAAAACAATAGTCCTAGAAATAAACCAAATACTGAAACAATAGTCCTGCCAAAATGTTTCAATGTGGAGAGCTGGAACACTTTCTAAGCCAGAAAATAGTTTTCTTACACAATTCGCTTTGTACCTAAGAAAGATCACTTACAGTTTGCTCATATTTTGAAGTATGAAGTTTCCAAAGGAAATTTCTTATGTTCCGTGAGAACACATCCCTACCCCTTGAGTTGTTATCACTGTTCTCTATTCCTGTTCCTGTGCCTCCATACTTGTACCCATGCTATTTTCCTAATCAAAGCTGCTTCTATAATTTTGGGGATATTGTTTAGATGTCCTCTTTCTGTGTTTCTGCATCCCCACAAAAAGGTGACTTTGTGGAACATAAGTAATTTCTCTTCCCATAATAGCAGCTATATCTCAAGGTTATGGCACTGAAAGCGGCTTTCTTGTAGAATGACATAAACAAAATATGTCAGCTAGAACCGCCGCTTTGTTTAAAAGTACCTTGAAAGCATGCTCTCTTCGCCTGCTTGCATCTTTATCCACAGAGCATAAAGAGATTTTTACAAGTCTTCCATCCTTGGCTACCTTTTAAATCATTGTTGCTATAATATTTTCCAAGAAAAATAAGCACAATGGATTGCCAAAACATGAATGGAAACAAATGCAATCATTGCTATCCCATACGATAAATTTATGGTTTGTTTTATGGAATGTCATTATTGCTTTACAATTATCTCAAAATCAATGTCAACAAATTAGCATTTTTTTTCTGAAACTTTGCAGCAATCTTTTATGTAGAATATGGTAAGTGACTATCCTTAACAGAATTTACAAGATTTACCAAATATCTTTCTCCTCATAAACAAGTGTATAAACTTATTCTCTTATTCTATATAATTGAAAGATTTGTGCACATGGTCTTTCATTGCCTAGAGTTTTATTTTCTTGCAAAGTTTCATGCCATAAAAGTAAAAACTTTCAGACAGTGCATATTGGAACAAATTACACAAAATCACAGATACAGTTACCTACATTATAAATGTCCACATAGGTCAGAAGACGCAAGGTCAAATGGAGAAAGGAAATGAATTGCTTAGCCATTGACAAGCTAGCCACACCAAAACCATCCAAGACCGTCTCCTTGTGAACCTTCATCCAATCAATCACTGCGCATTGAGGCCTGATAACAAAAGACAGAATACCCTCAACACCACACTCTGTCAAAATTATGAAACTGGTTGTGGAAGCACTGGTTGTATCTTCTCACCCAAAGTAACATCTTTCAATTTATCCTTCTTACACCTTGCATCAGCATGCCCCAATTTGAAGCAATTCACACACACCTATGTCCACATTGATAAAAAACAAGCGAACAACAAGTGCTTTCTATACTGGATTTATTTTTTATGTGCTCATTATCACTGTGTTCTAAATTTCATCAATTGAAGTTAAGTGACGAATATCATCAAGGTTTATATTGGTGTTATTGTTCATCTAGGTTGTAGCTTTGCATAGGTTTTTTATTTATGAAATCTTTTGTTATCTGTGTTATATATAGTGGTTTATTTCTCAAATCTTCATCTATAGTGACTTGCCAGTTTTTGCTTTACGCCAATAGTATAAATGACTGTTCTATTTTAGCTTAGTTGTTGATTCATGCAATTTAGAGTCATAAAGTCTAAAATCTTGTATGTGAGAAAAGAGCTGATTTCAGTATTGTTCACACCTGAGAGCAAAATGATAGCATGGATTTAGTTTGGCCTATATCACTAGGCATCAAAAACCTCCTGGAATTTATTGCACCAGTGTGAGTACTAGTAGATTTTGTCCATACTCTAGCATCTAGGGTTAGTTCTAGTTACAAGGGAGTTGCCCCTTCCAATTTGAAGAGAGGTTTACCTCACACACTATTATGCTTTGTGTTGTACCGAAAAAGTACAAATTAAGACACTAACAAAATGTAAGGTATTAATGTGTGTAGTTCTCACAGAAAAAGGAGAATGAGGTTTGCTGTGTCAGGGATAGATGCAGATAAGAATGAAACTGTCCAATGCTGCTCTGGTAATTATCCTTATGAGAAATATATTCACCAATATATAGCAATACTACTTATGCAACAGAAAATGGACAAGAAGGATTACTGTGTTGGAGATTGATGCAGAAAAGAATGAAGTTGTTGAAATGCTGTTCCAGCAATTATACTTCCAAGAAATACATTCACCAACATAAAGTAATAATACTTTGCAGCAGCCCTCCTCTCAAGTACTGATAATGCTTGATGACCTTCAATTCTGGACATGATCATCAAGATAGTGGGCAACACAATAAGAAATATCTTCAAAGCCAAACCTGGTAGAAAACCTTGAAGGAATGACTTGATAACTTTCCTGCACACCAACATTAAACAGTTTGACAAATGCATCAGATTACAAGAATTCCAACAAAAATGCAACAGATTTTCTTTAAACACCCAATGTTGAGGACAAATTAAATGCTTTGTATAACCCTTGCATGGCAGCACCAAGACAATGTTGACAACTTTAGCCATTTTTTTCATGAATCTATTCATAATCTACAACATCCTACTAAATATTCACTAGAAAACCAGAGTGCCCTGGCTTTCTAGCTACAACAAAGAAGTATCAAGACAGTTAAGAAAAAGAGTTGTATGCTTATCAAGATTACCAAGAATGCATGCAATGGTAGTAATCAAGAGACTGAAGAATTGGAATCATCTATTGGGTGGAAAATTATTCAGATAAGGTAAACTCGCTTGACAAAACATTTCAATTAGTGTCATTATTAATAAACTGCACTGTAGGGAAAAGCCATAATACAAAAAATGGTATCGTGGTTGTAAAGACTGACAAAATATAAAAGATTAATTCCCAAAAAGAGAAAGTTCCAATGATGTATTTTCCATGAATTGCATGTCCCAAGTACCAGAAAACATTTAGCTGATAAGAAATAGTGAATGCCACATTTAACTTATAGCTATATACCTCTTCATAAAGTCAGGACAAGCCAGACGCAATAACTCTCCTCATCATTCAATTAAATATATTTTCAAAAGAACATGATTAAATTGACTACACTTTTCATTTTGAACAGCATTTATTTTGGATGCAACCATTGCAGTACTCAGAACTAAACACTTTTGAATTTGAGTGCACACCAAATAGACCGAACCAGAACTCAAGGAGCTCCCCCTGATTGGCTGGAGTTCAAACTTGGGCAAATGTAATGAGCACTGCAAGCATGTGAACCCTGAGCATAACCAGCTCAAGACCAAAAGATAGTTGGACAGAACAATCATTACCAGCCCTTGCAGAATGCAATATGATAGCTTCACTGCAAATTGGCCCAAAAGACATATAAGTTCAGCTGCAGAGAAAGACAACCTCTGGCATTGCAGCCTTGGAATGCAGGTTACTGAAAAGGTGTGAAAGCACAATAATACAAAATGCAAACATGAGATAGCCAGTGGAATACTTAGGGTCAAAGTAGATTACAAAAACAGAGTGGCCTAATAGCATTCACATAAATGTGGATTACAGTACAAGAAAGACGAACAATTAGATTCTAGCTCAATATTTTCCAAGTAAAAGCAACTGACAGTTAAAATAACAATTAAGAGGGGCAACTGTGTTCTTGGACAACCTCCACTTATATTCTACACAAAAACCATATGGTTTCATACCCCAGAAGATCACCTCATTTTCATCAATTATAACAGCCCTTGCGAAGAGCCAATAATAAAGAATGGCTCTTCATTTCCTACCTACTAACTCTTAAGTTCAATCTTTTTAACTCCTCCTCCCCAACTCCTCCTTTTAACTCCTCCTCCTCTTCCCTTCAATCTTTTTAACTCCTCCTCCCCAACTCTTAAGTTCAAATTTGTTCACTCTTCCTTTTGAAAACAAGATAGTAGGTGCCAAGGACTATTCAACATATAATCTTCCCATATTGTGTTTGACAAAATCACACAAAGATAAAGCTGAACTAAAACATACATTTGAAAAATGCCCACAAGATACAGTATACGTACACTTCTATTACAGGCCTCAAGAAAGGAGCAACTCTCTCAATCCCCTCAAGATTGGCCAATGATTGAACAAATGCAATTGGGATCATGAAGAAAAATACAAGGAAAAAGAGTGTAACGGCCATCATCAGTCTCCTGATTGCAAGTGCAACAAATGGAATAGATAGATTGCGCCAGTATACATCGCGAGGCTCAGGAGCCCATTCTGTTAACCAGATTGTAGGGTTTTTGCTTTGTTGTGTTTGTGCACATACAGCAGCTCCCCAACGTGTATTAAATGAAACAAATGCAACAGGAATAATTGACTTTGGGTCTTTTAGTACCCGTGCACGCTCTGCTGTTATCTGAAAGTACATGCAAAGCAGAAAAATTAGGACCAGAATTCAATTCAATTAATTTACATTTGCACTGTATTTTTAAGACTATTCACTGAATATCCCCAAATAAATTTCTCTAAGTTCAAACCACTTAAGCATCAACCAAAAGCATATTCCCTCATTTTGATATTTTAGTATTCTACACATTTATCATATATAATATAATTCTTAGTCTAACCCGTGGGCATAGGTATTGATTGCTTAAGATGATGTAATAACAACTGATTATGTCTAACAGTGTAACTTATACAATGTAAATTCCAACCATCAATGTATCTTCCCATCTATAAATAAATGCTGTGTACCAAACATTGAAAAGTGTGACATATTTTCTCTCTCAATCTTTGTGCATTCATTCTTCTAACATTTGGTATCAAAGCATGTATTCAAAGAGCAAGGAAACCTAAGGATAGGATATGCTAACCAATCCGTGAAAGCAAATCAAATCAAGAAGAGCAACTGTAAAGAAAATTGCAGGGAGAGCTAACTATGATAGAGAAAATTAATGAGTAATGACTATAAGAACATCTGACTGTACACCCTTGTTGTAAAACCAGAGTACAAGTATATACAATGTAAATTACAACCATCAATAGTATCTTCCTGTATATTAATAAATGCAGTGTTCACAAATTGGAATGTGTTGGTTCTCCAACATATTATTAATTATTTCTAAGGGGTTGTGAATCCCTATGATCAAAACAACTAAAATGCTGGGCTAACGAACAAGAGATATATGACTTTCTCCTACACTTTAGGCTCTGCAAAACCTAGGTAGGTGACCCAAATAAAAACACTAGATATCCATTAAATAATGGGTTTACCATAGCGAAAAAAGGAAAATAAATGGTTCATAAAAATATATTAAGGGTTTGAAGATATTTTCACAGTATTAATTCCTTGTACCTTTAATGGGCAAGCATGAACATATCACAAATTTCTAAACTAATCTACAACACCAAAGCGTAATTCTTCAATTTATCTTTATGTGAATGGATAGGGATACTAGAGAAGATCAGTGCCTACTCCTTGGGATAACAAAGTTTAAATCCTATTCCAATATGATATATATCGACATTCAATCTTTGGGTTTAATAATAATCTATTATTGCCTTACAATAGTATAAACCCTTGTTATTAACTTATTGAATGAGATTCTACTTACTAATCCTTCACAAATACCACACACCACGAAAAGATTGAACACCTTCCTTGAAGATGACTAATCAAACCCTCAAATCTTACAGCAAATGTGCAAATAAAAATTTTCTACTCTTATTGAAAATTTACTTATTTTTAAGAGCTTGCAGTATAGTGTAGGAGACAATTAGATTCATAAGATTGTATTCCTATCATTATCACAGAGTAAACTTCATATAGCATACACACTAGAACAGAATTGCAAACTTTATTATCTTTCAGTAAGAAAATTACAACCTTCAACAAAGTTTATCTTTACAATGCTCATCTCTCCAAAAAGCTCCAACACTTACAAATGATAACAATTTTACATTATATAATTTCCTTGAATTTGGTGCTCAAATTTGAAAATGATTACAAATAAAAAAATAAAAAATCAAGTTGATTTTTCCTCTATGATATGTCAAGTTAATATCCTCCTTTTCAAAATGATTTTAGAATACTCAAAAATAGGCATCATCTTGAATTTGCAACTCTGGCATCTATTTTTGTCTTCATGAGTACTTTTGAAAAATATGCACAACTCCCGAAAGCCATAACTTTTGATCCAAGTAACTGATTGACCTCCCATTTCTTCTAAACTAAAGATTTCGGAGTGCTCTACGCTCCTAAAAATCACTATTCTGTTTTCAGAAACTTTTAAGGCAAAAATCAACTGTTTAAAGCTTCAAAATCCATTTTGAATACCTTTTTCAAGATATCAGGATTTTAAAACTTTAATATCTCACTAGCTACAAATGATCCTTGGCTGATTTTTTCACCACAAGATGACTTTGCAATTCTGGAGCTTTCAGTAAAAAAATTAGTCCACGTGATCATCTAAAATTTTAGTCCATCTGTGATCATCTGACAACACTTTCTAAAAATAGCTAAGTTACCGATTCATCCCTAGCAGAGCCCATATACTATATGGTAGGATACGGATTCGTGATTCAGATTCGATACAATACAAATTTGTCCAGGATTTGTTTTTCAGGCTACAGATACATCTAGGGTACGATGAGTGCTCTGTGGGTACGGTTTTGAGGCTTTTAGACCATGATTTAAACATTTTTTTCAAGCACCATTAGAAGCATACCTTTTAGTGTATCAATTACACAAATATATTAAAATAACAAGAGAAAAACCCAAATAAGTGGTCGTGGTGGAGGCCTTGAAACCTATATATGGGATAGCAAATTAACCTTGTAAATATGAATGCCTTTCTTTCTGTCTTTCTAATATCTGCTTTGGAGATTGCTAAAACATGAAAATGGTCTCTGTTTTGTTTGTAACACTATTGGGTATTTGTTTGTTCTTTCAAGCCAACGCAACCTACAATGGACTTGGCCAGAGGCCTCCAATGGGGTATATTTCTTCACTGTCTGTACTTAGGAAAAGAAATCATGTGAATGCAGAAACTGATGTTTTCTTTATTTAATTAATTTAGAGGGAAACCTAACATAAGCTATTAAATCATTGATCTGAAATGTGCTCAGTCTCTTATAAGCATCCAATGGACTGATCTTGTCTGTATAGATGATGGCAAATCCTTGGAAGTGCCATCCATCCTGCATATCAGCATATCTAATGATGCTGCTTTTTTTGATGACCCATATGATTCAGATTGATCAATGATCAATAATTATTAATGGCTGATTGTAAACACTTGACATTTCTATCTTTGAAATTTCAACTTTAATTTATAATTCTAGAATCTATATCATGACATTTGACTATTTGAGTATAAAGTGGTGGTGTATTTTTGCTATGTTATTTGACTATTAATATGGTGGTGTATTCTGAACTTAATTGTGCTGCAAATATGTATATATTTCTGATTTTTATATGTTTTTGTATTGACGTACCCAACCCCAAAACAAATTTTGACTGAATCCCGTACCGGATTCTTGTACCCATATCCGAATCCAAAAACGAATCGGTAACTTATAAAAATAGAAATAGGTTATCATTTTTATACATACACAAAATTTGACCTTACCAGATTATTTTAGGGGACCTTTATGCAAACATGACACTTTACAAGCTTGGGAATATTGATATTGGCTAACTTTGACACACAAATGAACTTTTTTCTATTAACACCAAAGGGGATACACATTAGGATGACACTTTCATAGATTGGGTTGACAATTTAATCATGGCATAAAACAGAAAGCTGGACATAGGCTCCAACAAAATGTGACACATTTTCTCTCTCAATCTTTGTGCCTTCATTCTTCTAAAATTTGGTATCAAAGCAAGTATTGGAAGACCAAGGAAGCCTATGGATAGGGTACGCTAACCAATTCATGAAGGCAACAAAAATCAAGGGGAGTAACTATAAGGAAAATTGCAGGGAAGATCGACTATGATAGAAAAATTTACCGAGGGCCAACTATAAAAAAGCCCAACTGTATACCCTAATTGCACAACCAAAGTACCAACCATATTCCCTAGTTGCAAGAGAAATAAGGATTCCTGGGGGCAGATAGAAAAAATAAAGTTGCCAAAAACCACATAAACCCTAGCCATAAGAAAGACAATGCCGGGGGGCATTGATAAAGCAGTAAGGATTAAAGCAATGGTGGAGAGGCCAGAAATCTTAGAAACCCAAGCTGCAAGTGGGAAACCCTAAATGAGTAAATAAGTTTCTTTTCTCTCTATACCATGTTTTTTCCCATTCCTTTTAAAATTTGCAACTGTTTTGTTTTGCTAGTAAGTCTGAAATCTGATTTTTTTTTCTAGCAAGTTCCAAATATTTTGTCAATATCTGAATATAGTCCGTTTTCTTTATTCAGAACATTCTCCAAAAAAATCTACAAATTGTTAGAAAATCCCAGGTTAAAACTAGAATTAGTCAGAGACTCATACCCTAAAAACCCTGGTATTCATCTCCATATCAGACATGTTCCCATTTCAGAGACATATGGATACGTCTCCAAATGCCAGGAGACTTCAGATTAAGTTTCTTTGCATCTCATTTATCTCTTGGAAATTTCCCTCGAATATTGGGAAATTACCTATAAAAGTTTCTCAGATATATCATATAAATTACATTAGTTATTTTTCCCAAGTGCTAATAATCGGATGACAAGAGCTTATATGATTAAAAAATACAATAGCACTTAAATTTTCAATTTTCTATGAGAAAATGTACAAATTGTTTTCCAGCAAAAACTTTTCTTATCAAGGCCCAAAAAGGCGCTAGTAGGAAGAAAAATTATAAAATGGATAAAGATGCCCCACATGCACTGAAGTTTTATCAATTGATTGAAAATATTTAAATATATCATCTCTGAGTACCCCCTGTACCATGTTTTTAAATAATAGCATTCGCATCCCTGTCCCAGCTGCTGCCTCTAGGTGATCTTGGTTTAATTCTTGACTGTTTATGTCATACTTATGATTATCAAATATCAATATAATTAATCTTTGCTTTCATTAACATTTATTTATCTGCTTCTCAATGTTAGTTTTTTTTTTTTTTAAACATTTTACGTTTGTTAAAGTTATATAGCCTTGGGGCTTTTTATAAATTTAAACATTTAAATTTTTATTTTTATTTGTTGTCTATAAGCACCCATGCCCCATTTTTTTCAAAAAATGGTGTATCAGTATCTATCCTTGTCTTCCATACCAATACCATACCTCATCTCTTTTACTTATGGTCAAAACCCTAGTTATGGCTGATATTCAAAGTCTTGTTAAACTAGAGCCCAAGAGTTAACCAATTGAAATTTCAATGTCTAGAGTCACAAAATACTCACCATTGTTGAGGGTAGAAATTGTGATAAAACTAAGTTACCGATTCGTTTTTGAATTCAGGTAAGGGTAGGCGCATCCGGTATGGGATTCAGTCAAAAAAAAATTTGGGGTTGGGTACGTTATGGGTACGATAATACAAAAAACATATAAAAATCAGAAATATATACATATTTGCAGCAGTAATTAAGTTCAGAATACACCACCATATTAATAGTCTAATAACATAGCAAAAATACATCACCACTTTCATAGTCAACATAGCAAATACATTTCCATCCATATCAGTAATATCAACTCCAAATATGGTTCATCCTAGAATTGAGATTCCAAATTGAATTGCTTCTGGATTGGAGCAGGGTTCATTTTTTTTCTTTTTACATTAGAATGTTTTGGAATTGGCAAGGAACGAACCTAGGCAGTTCCAGGTCAAACATGGTGATTTGAAGGTGTTTTTGTCATGATGCTAGAAGCAAGTGAAGATTACAGCGCAGATTTTTGAATTATTGACTCATTTCGTGAGTTTGATGAGCCATAGAAACAAGGAAAGAGACATGAATGCTAGAGGAATAGTGACCAACAGCGAACAAACACCACCCTCTGCTGCTCGAACGTCTCAGAACAAAACCAACCTTTTGCTGCTCAGTCAACATAGCAATACATTTCCACCATCTGCTGCTCCAACCAGCCTCATCAAACAGTCACGAGGCAAAAAAGTAATTTAAAATTGCAAAAAAAGACACTTTTTCCACGGCCTAGACATTTTGACATCTGGATTCGCGTCAGATTCGGCTGGGCGTATCCTGGACAAATCCACAAAGGCAAGTCGAATCCTGGGCGTATCCACAGTCAGAATTTTGAATCCTGTCCGAATCTGTACCATATCGAATCTGAATTTTGAATCCAGTACGAATCGTATCGTATCCAGAGGCTCCCAGGGACGAATCAGTATCACCCAAAAATAGCAATAGGTTATGTTTCATCTTTTTTAAGTTTTAGTTGTTGCATGGAACGTTTTGCTAAACATGTATACTCACAAGGCTGCTACAAAAAGGCTTCAAGTGTTCTATTAGGCTGAAGTATTAACTGTAACTATGCTACAGGCTAGCTATAGGTTGCTACACACATGTATCAAGCTTTTACAGGTGCAAAACACATTGCTATAGGTCAATCACAGGTGTCATTTAGACTGTTGCGGGGGTTAAGTATAATGTTATAAGCATAGTTTTAGGACTCAAACTCGACTCAACAGCCCAAAATTTTGACTCGGCCTTGGGACTCGACACATACTCGGAAAAAAAACTTGGCACAGACTTGGGCAAAAAAAACCTTATAATTACACAAAAAAAAGAAAGAAAGCATTTAGACAACATAAAAGCCTAATTTGACTATCAATTTGTTATAATTCAAACATTACACGTCATATGATCCTCAAACTCTCAAAATTTCATAGTTTCAAATTTATAACAACATTAAAAATTTATAATTGCTTACATATAATGATATGTCAAAATGAAAAAACCAATCAAATACAATCTACATCTCCCTGTTTCCCCTCCTAATGTAACTTAATTTTTCAGGCCTTGAACTAGAAGGTTCTAGAATATCAAAACGATTATGCATTGTTTCTTCAAAAGTGTCTTTGTTTTCCTCCATTGCATTCAATTACTTACATGTTCCATGATTTGATCAACTTTCGATCCTAAAAACTTCTCTTCTCAAATTCGTTTCCTTGTTAGATTGATGTTTAGCTCGATGAAATGGGCGAATAAGAGCTAAAAAATTTTAAAAAATGATGTTTTTTTACTTAAAACTCTACCTGGGTGTTTTCCCTGCAAACCAAGAGTCTAAGCTCGAGATTCGAGAGTCAGAGCCCGAGACTTGAAGAGTTTTCGACCAAGACTCGGCCAAGTACTCGGCAAGGCTCTCTAAGACTCGGCTCGCAAGTCTGCTCGACTCGTCTTGGCTGCCCAAAAGACTTGCGAGTTTTTCCAAGTACTCGACGAGTCTGCAAACTATGGTTACAAACTTACAAGTATTGTGCATGTTGTTGCAAATGTTTTATAGTGTATTATTGATATATAGTAAGTTGCTATAGGTGTTTGGAAGCTGCTATAGGCATATAGGAAGTTGTTGCAAGTACTATTTAGACTACTAGAAGCAACTTGATAGCATACTATAAGTCTTTGGAGATAAGTCGTAAGTTGGGTCAATTTGTTCATTCAATTATTATTGCTTTCTACAATATAGTCAATGTCTAAATGAATATGTAGCAGTTCCTTATGATCTTTAGGTGATAGTTGTTCCCCCTGGCAACCAGTCAACTTCTTAAAGAGGAAGAGTCTTTATCTTTTCTGTTATGTGTGGTGCTAGGTCAAAATGCTGCTATAATTGGGATTGTTGCTCTTTTGTTTCTGCCACAACAATTCATTTTCTTTGTTTTGGCATTGGCTTATACACATTTGGACAAATTGTCTTCTTTGCTAGTGAAACAAAGAAAAAGATGAACCCTAAGTTTAAAGTATAAAACCTAGGGGTGATTGCCTCCTTTTCTAGGGTTTCATTAAGATGGAGATCAACAAGGCATATAGATTGACTTTCAATCATGAAGGTGAGCCAATCAGACCTAGATTTCAATCCTATTCAGAATTGGAATTGATTTGCCTTGATTAACCTAATTAAACTATGTGCCCTAATATGAAAAATGCAAGATCCCAACAATGTACAGACTGAAACAATAGTTTGCAGGCAGATCTGGGAAATGCAAAGGACTGTGTATCTACCCAGAAAAATTGGTTCAATCATTGTAAGAGGACATAGGCGCTCTAGGACGTATGGGTCCTCGTAGGGGTGTCCTGCTCAACTTTTGCAATCCTCTGATGTCAAATCTAAGGTCTTCGTTTCCACGTCCAGAGTTGTCGGATCACTGTCGGATAATTTTGTAGGTGAGTTTCTGTGAGTTGACAAGATGTAGGGCTTCAAATGCACCAATGAACAATTTTTCTTCAAGCTTCCTTCAATCCTCTCCAAATCTGAAATCTGCACATTCACAAAGAGGAGAAATGTTGTGCCATTTAGGGGCTTACCTTGGTCAAACCCTGTGTTAGTATTTCCACTTCCACAATGGCAATGTCAATGATAAATGGATAAATGATAGGAAGGAATGATGAAATCACAAAGTGTTGCGACTCACCACCCTTCAATGGCTTCCTTGAAGGATTGAATTCATGCACATCACTTCAAGGTCTTGGATCTTGCTTGCTTGATTGCTTGAATTGCTTTGGAGACCTACAAAAGGGGTTAGCCTTCACAAAACAATGATAATATGACAACATGAACTCACATACATTTTGACATGATGTTTGGATCATGAATTGCTGCAATAAATCACTAAAATGTTGCTCTTGACTTGCTATTGAATGCTCTTAATGTTCACATCTTGCTAGATAATTTCACTTAATGTTCAAATGATAACAATAACTAGGTATTTATAGGCATTTCTCTAATTTCTTGAGAACTAAATCCCAATCGCTGACATTTGCAAGTTGAATTGTGAATGTTAAAATGTTGACACCAACATATCCAAAATTGGTCCTTGGCAAAATAGGGGGACCCATACGCCCTAGGGAAAATGGGTCCTAGCCCTATTTTCTAGGACATTAAGTGTCTGGGGAAAAATATCAATTGGATGTATTTGTTCAATGCTTGCAATTTCTCAGAAAGTGGTACAAATGGGCGATAGAATGCATAATTTAGGAAATTAGGGACCCAATTAGGCTCAATAATTTAGGGGGAGTAAAACATAGTGTGAAATTGTCAAGGGTGACAATTTACGACGCTACAGCTAGCAATTGTTTCTTTGCTACACCATGAAGTTTCTTTTTCTCATCATTTGGGTACTAGTTAGGGTATTGCACTACTTTGCCGAGGTGGTGGACTATTATGCTTTGTTGTTGACTAATTATTTGCACTGTGATGTTTCGTTTTCTTTTCTTGACGATTGTTTCCTATTTCTCTACATATGAGGCCATTTATCCTAGTCGTTTGGGTGCTAAATTGCTTGCATGGGTTGTACTTGGACATCTTTGGTTAGTAGTCAATATTTATGTCGTTGATCAATTACTTTGGACAACCTTTCAATTGCCAAATGTGTACACACTAGTTCGGATCCTCCTTAATAACAATTGTAACACACTGGTTTGGATCCTCCTTAATAACAATAAAGTTCTACTAAATAACTAACATAGTTAAACTGGTAAAAATTTAGCACACATACTTGAAACCATAGACACACGGTCTGGTAAGGCAATCGATTCAATTCCAAACAGAGATTGATATTCAAATACACTAGATCAAGAATTACAAATATGAATATGTCAATTCGCAGCTTACAGTATTAGATAGTTCGATGATAACACATTCGCCAGTGTTGGATTTGCATCTGCTTGCAAAGTCTGTGCTGGTGATCCGCTGTGAAGATTATTGCGACTGTGAATCAGAATGATAGGAGCGATATTGAGCTCCGCCTGAATAATGGTGTCGCTCAGAATGCTTGTTACTCGGGCTCTTGGTGCCGTCTCTTAATTCAATACCATGCACAACTCTGTGATGGCACTAGTCGCTAATGTCCTCAGATCGCGATCACTCCTAACTTGTGCCAGCTTCGTAAATCTTCAATGATGCTCCAGTTAATGATATTGCTTAGGTGTGGGATGATCGCTGGAGCTAACAAAAAGACATAAGATGAGCCGCGGATGATTGCTGGCCAGAGCCAGAGGCTCAGCCTGACCGAAATGTGTGATCGCTTAGACTCCACTATCCCGTATGATAGCCTCAGGCTTGTATCAATGGTTGTTGGCTTAGAAGCGAGTCATCTGATGGTCGTTCTGCTCAATAGTCCGTCTCTAAGTGCTTCGATCTGTAATACACAACAAGTCTAAATGAGCGAATGGTGGTAGGAAGAGAGCAAACACGAATCTTCCCAAGCTGAATGCTACGCACCAACCTGGGTTCCAACGCGTGAGAGACTACGTCCTCACCGATGGCCTGGAAAGAGATTAACTCCAAAACTCGTGATGATTGAACCAGCTCGAAACCATGAATAAATACTAAACTAAATCGCCACTTCAACTGAAGTCGGCCACACACACAAAAATAAAAAATAAATTTCAAAATTATAATGGCGCCAACCACAAGGCAGGTCGGCTACAGCTAACTTATCATTTAATTATTTGTTAGTGTTGAAAAACACTAGATTAATCATGTCGGCCCCAAACTCAAGGAGAATTCGGGACATGATAGTCCTCGCCCTCAAATGGTTGCTTGTCCTCGAGCAACCTAAGATTAGGATGCTGGAAGATCTCCACCCCTTCCCAAGTAGCATCTTCAGCTAGGTTCTTCCATTTGACTAGATACTCCGAAATAACCTTGTTTCTCAACCGTTTCTCTCTTACGTCCAACACTGTTTCAGGCTCGAGAATCAGTTTCCCTTCGTCATTAAGTGGTGGCAACTCCAGTGATGGCGTAATCTGCTGTCCTAAGGCCTTCTTCAGACATGAAACGTGGAAGATATTATGAATTATGCTCCTAGGTGACAGTTCAAGTTCATATGCAACCTCCCCAATTTTCCTTGTGATCCTAAATGGCCCATAGAACCTTGGTCGTAGCTTTTCTGCTCTGTTTCCCTTGAGGGATGACTGTCGGTATGGTTGCAGCCTCAAGAACACCATGTTGTTGACTTTGAAAATCCTTTCAATCCTTCGCTGATCGGCATATAACTTTTGTTGATTTTGGGCTCGCTAAAGATTTTCCTTCAAGGAATTCATGATGTCTACATTCTGCTAAATCATGTCTTTGGCACTCGAAACTCTACTATTTGCAAGGATCAAATCCATGAAGGAAGTTGCCTCATATCCATAGAGTGCCTTGAATGGTGATATCCCAATAGACATGTGATATGTGGTGTTGTAGCAAAATTCTCCAAGATGCAACCACCTCACCCAAGCTGATTGTTGTCCTGTCACGTAGTTCCTCAAATATCCTTCAATCCATTTGTTCACTATCTTTGTTTGCCCATCTGTTTGAGGATGGTAGATTGTGCTAGGAGTTAACTCTGTGTGGGCCAAACAAAAGAGTTCTTGCCAAAACAAGCTGATGAACCAGCTGTCCCTGTCACTCACAATATTTCTTGGCAACCCATGAAGTCTAAATACTTCCTTAAAAAACAAATCTGCAACTTGAGGTGCCTTAAATTTTGAAACAATGGCAAAAAAATGAGCGTACTTAGTGAGCCTATCCACCACAACATAAATGCAATCTTTACCTTGCACCTTTGGCAGCCCCGTGATGAAGTCCATCGAAATGCTCTCCCACTTTTGATTGGGAATGGGTTAAGGGCTGCAACAAACCAGCTGGTAACACATGCTCTGTTTTATTTTGTTGACATACCAAGCATTCCCGAACGTGCTGCAGTACATCGTTTTTTCAATCCCTTCCATACAAAACGTTCCCTTACTTGTTTGTATGTCTTGTAGAATCTTGGATGACCTACAAGAGGAGTATCGTGGCAAGCTTTAATGATTTTGTTCTTGACCCTAGAGTGTGGTACAAGGTAGACTCGACCCTTGTAGAGAATAAGCTCCTCAACCACCCTGTACCTGTCATCAACTATCTTTCCTTCCAAAATATCATTAGCAAATGAATCCTTAGCATACTCAACTGTAATATCAATTCTCCAATCAGCCGATATATCAGTCATAGCACAAAGATAAGGCTTCCTAGAGAGAGCATCAGCTACCACATTGTTCTTGCCCTTCACATATTCAATATCAAAATCATAAGCTTGAAGTTTGCTTACCCATTTCTGCTATCTATTGTTCAATCTCGCTAATTTAGGAAGTACTTCAAGTTGTTATGATCTGTCTTCACCACAAATTTCCCCCAGACCAAGTACTGTTTGAATTTAGCAAGAGCGTGCATGATCGCCAACATCTCCTTGTCATAAATAGAGAAAGCCCTTTCTGGTTTGGTAAGCTTTCTACTCTCATAAGCAATAGGATGTTTGTTCTGCATTATCACGGCTTCAAAGCCTTCGCTGGAGGCATCACACTCAAGTACAAAAGGAGATGAGAAATATGGAATGGCCAAAACGGGACACAAGCTCATTACCTCCTTCAGTTTGTCAAATGCTTGCTGGGCTGTGGGACTCCACGAGAAGGCTCCTTTCTTTGTCAAATTAGTCAATGGTGTTGCACACTGAGAAAACCCCTTCACAAATCTTCTGTAGTAGCTGCATAAGCCCACAAATCCCCTCAATTCTGTCAAATTCTTGGGGGTAGCCCACTCTTGCATTGCCTTGATCTTCTCTTTATCCACACTAACCCCTTGAGCGCTGATCTTGTGGCCCAAATACAGGATCTCGGTCATCCCAAACTCACATTTTGACATCTTAGAATAGAATGAGTTCCTTTCAAGGATGTCAAGCACCTCCTCTATATGCTTTAAATGTTCTTCCCATGTTTTACTGTAAATCAAGATGTCGTCAAAGAAAACCAACACAAATTTCCTTAATTGAAGAATGAATACCTGATTCATGCAAGATTGGAATGTGGTGGGGGCATTGGTTAACCCAAGCGGCATCACTAAGAATTCATAATGTCCATAATGACACCTAAAAGTTGTCTTTTGCACATCCTCATCCCTGACTCTAATCTGATGGTACCTGTTGATGCGTGTTTTATGACACAACAAACATTCTAGAATAGAGAGTCCAAAGACGCTATATCCCCTCTTGAAAAACTACCTCGTATGCTAAGATTGCAAGTAAGATCATACGGTAATTCCAATGTTTAAGATGAATGTGGATAAGCTCTGTGGTTTGATGTGATTATGCTGGTAACACAAAGGGACTTACGCTAGGCTTGTTCAAGTCACAATGAAGATCTAGACAATGAATCTCTACTGCTTGGGTCATGGATCAAACAAACTGAAAAAAGGAGATAAAGATTTAGAATTTCTAGTCTACTTCCTAAGAATTCAAGAGACGGTATTGACTTGGTGGAACCAATAACCACGCTTTGCTTCGCCACGTTCAACGACAACTACACAAAGAGGGTGCAATCTTCAAGGGAATGTGCTTATGATTTTCATGTCATGAATAACTACCATCGAATCGAACAATATTTATCCAGACAGACTTTAAGCATCCACAAAATAAGCTCAGGCTAACTTTGCGCATTGAATGGAAATCATCCATTCGAAGAAAGTATGAGCAAGAGTTTCACCACAACTCAATACTTATCAAATCTTGCATTCAACTAACATACATGAAATAAAATCTAAACTATGATGAGGGATAAGAACCATGACAACTCCAAAATAAGAGAAGCAATCACCATCAGAACAATGCATGCATTACTTATTACTTTGGCAATCTTACAACAGTTGCTTATCTCAACATGTTTTGCAACATGCTCCCATACTTTACAAATGAGGGGTTGAGCTCAATTTATAGGCTCCCCAATTACAATTTGATGGCCAAGATTGATTTGGAATCAACGGCCAAGATTACAAATAAAACCCTAATTAGGTTTGCTACCCTTCGACCAATGAGAAAATTGCATTCGAGGACACTTGTCCTTCTTGCTAAATATGAACCAACAGATAAAATAGAAAGTAGTTGCATGTTGATTTGGAACAATCTGATTGGTTGGAAGATGACGAGGCGCCACCTTGGTAGCTCTGGATGTCTTACTTGGTCACTCTGTCCTTGTTCTTGCCTTGGAATATTTTTTATACCAATGACTTTATTGATTGTGCTTGATCTTGGATGACTTTGGCTTCTTCTTCTCACCTCGCCTTGGAGCACCTGCCTAGACTTGGATTGTTTTGGAATTCCTTCAAGTGCCAATTCAATGTTGAGCGCGTGGAGGAGAGGCAAGCATATACAAAAGTGATGTAGCGAAGATCTCTTTTCGTTCAGCCTTCCTTGAATAATTGGTTCTTTCTTTGTTCAGACCTCCTTTGCCTTGTGTAATCATCCACCTGCAGTAAAATAAAACGAATTTATTTTAGATTAACTTTGAAAGATTTTTATAAATTTCATTTTCAAGTTTTTGAATCTTCCTTCCGTCCAATTTCATTTGGCCATAAATATTTTTCTTGTCCAAAATTATTTTAACCACGTCCGACATTTCTCTAGCCACGTCCAACTTTACTTGGCCATAAATCTCCTTCTTGTCCAAAATTATTTTGCCATGTCCAATTTTATTTGGCCATATTTTCTTGCCTTTTTCCAAAATTATTTGGCCACGTCGAATTTTATTTGGCCATAAATATTTCTCGTCCAACATTCCTCTAGCCATGTCCAACATTTCTTGGCCATAAATTGCCTCTTGTCTAAAATTCTTTCGCCATGTCCGGCATTTTCCTAGCCATTTGCTTGATCTTTCACAAATTTTCCTAGCCAAATCCAATTTTATTTTGAAGATTTTCTTGATCTCTCCAACATTTTCCTAGCCATGGCAAAAAATTTCTTTGGTCACTTGGGCGAATATTCAAAGGGCCATGCATATTTTAGCTTTCCAAAGGTTTGGACTTAGGCGAATTTTAATTTTTATACTCTCCAACACATGGCGGACTTTGCCATTTTCTTTGCCTTGGCTATGCCTTAGCCATTTTTCTTTCTTTTTCATAGGCAGACTTTGATCTTTGTTAAACCATTTCTCCTTTTGGCTAGGCGGACTTAGCACATTTTGTTGCCACTTTGAAATTATCTAAGGCGGACTTTATCTATTTTGTGGCCACTTGACTTTTGGCTGAGGGCGGACTTTGTTGATTCCTTGGCCATTGTCTAACATTTAAGGCAAACTTCATCTTGTGTTGGGCTATTACAAGGGCGGACTTCAGCTTTGACCTGACCATTCACTCTTTTCCTTAGGCATTTTCCTCTTTTACCTTGGGCGAACTTTAACTTGTCTTTGGCCACTTTACTTGTCCTTGTCCATGCCTTAGCCAAATTTCTTTCTTTTACCTTGGGCGGACTTTAGCATTTTCTTTGCCATTTAACTTCTTGGCTGGGGCGGACTTCATCTATTTGGTTGCCATAAGTATCTCTTTCAAGGGCGGACTTCACTGTTTTTCTGGCCATTGCCTCATTTGGAGGGCGGACTTCCTCATATTCCTTGCCATTGACATAGGCGGACTTCCTTGATAGTTTTGCCATTGGATGCTTTGGAGGGCGGACTTGCATGTTTTGATTGCCATTGGCCATCTTTTGCTGGGCGGACTTAATCATTTTCCTAGCCACTTCATAGGCAGACTTGGCTGTTGGCCTGACATTTTAATGCTTATGGCTGGGCGGACTTCATTGTTTCCTCTGCCATTTCCTCTTTTCCTTAGGCAGATCCTTCTTCTCCAAGGGCGGACTTTGTTGCATTGATCAGATTTTTATGCCATTTTACTCTTTGGTTGCACGGACTTAGTCATTTTTCTGTTGCCATTCATTGCTTGGCTGAAGCTTTCACCATTACCTTGTGAGCTGAAGGCGTATATCTCAGTTTCCTCCATGGATGAATGTTCAGATTTTCCCCTGATCTGCCCAGATTTCTTGTGAATTTCCAGATTTTTCATGAATTGCTCAGATTCTTGACGAATTTCCTGAACTTTTACCAATTTGTTGACGAATTCATCATATTATCCACCATTTTCTGTGCTCTTTACCAGATTTCTCTGTGATTTTCCAGAATTTCTCACCATTTTTGAACGAATTTTCCAGATTTTTGAACTTTTTATGTGATTTTCCAGATTTTTACCAAAATTTCAAAAAATCTTCGAATCGATTTTCTGAGAGTTTCGTTGCTCGTTTCGAACTTCTGAGTGCGTTTTCGAAACTCGTGGCCCTTCTAAAAATAGAAACTTTCTAAAAATAGAGATTTTCCAAAAATAGCAACTTTCCAAAAATAGACCCTAAAAAATAGGGATCCCAGAATTGCCCAAAAGTGCCAAAAAAGTAGGTCCTAAAAAATAGGGGGCCCGGGGTGAGAAACCTTAAAAACTTGGAGGTGTCAGATTTGACTGAAACGACAGTCGATCTTCGTCTCACAGGCCCTCTAAGCACAATGGTGACATTTATACAGTGATCTAGGCTCAATTTCTCCAACTGACTCGGGTGACCGTTCAAAACTCAAACTCCTTATTGCAAAAAGAACTGGTGATAAGCAGTTGCGACGCCAAGGCAAAACCAAAAAGCAAAAAAAAACGAAGGGTCCCCATTTGTAATGGGGCGATGTGTGAAAAGGTCACAACAGTACCCTGAACGCAAATCAATCTTGGAGAAGTATACTGCTCCATGTAGCTCATCTATTAATTCATCAATCCTGGGAATAGGATAGCGGTTCTTTATTGTCTTCTTGTTGAGGGCTCTATAATCGATACACATCCTGGGTGTCCCATCCTTCTTTTTGACCAGCACCACTGATTAGGCAAAGGGGCTTGAGCTTGGGCATATAAACCCCATATCCAATAACTCCTTGATGGCTTTTTTGATTTCTTCTTTGTATATTCATGGATGACGGTAAGGAGTGGTGATCACTGGTTTGGCTCCCTCCTCTAGTTCTATCACATGTTGAAATCCTCTATTTGGTGGCAATCCCGCTGGTATCTCTCATAAAACTTTGCACTTCTTATCCAAGATAGCCTGAATGTCGCTGGGAAATGCTCTTTCCTCCTTCGATATGCTAGTATCTATAATCAAGCATTCTACTGCCCATGCCACTTGATCCCTTCGGAAGGATTGCTCCATTATTTTGGCCGAAACTACCATAGGCCCATTCTTGGAAAGGCCCTTAAGCACAACCTCCTTGCCCTCATGCTTGAATTTCAGCTCCATGGTTTGGTAGTTAGTGGTGTACTCTCCTAGTGAGTGAAGCCACTGTACCCCTAGAACCATGTCTGTGTCACTGACATCAACAACATAGAAATCCTCCTTCATCTTGTGTCCTCCCAATGTCAACTCCATTTGTTGAATTCATTTCGTGCACAGAAGGAAATTTCCTCCAACTGCCAGGACATCAAACCCTTCAAAGTCTTTTGTTGCCAAGCGCAACTTAGCCACTGTTCTCTTGTCGATGAAGTTATACATAGCTCCACTATCGATTAGCACTGTCACTCTCTGCCCTCAAAGAATTCCCCTTACACGTAGAGAATGGTATCGTGGTGTTCCTGATAGTGTTGCCAAAGTTCTTCTTGTGGGTTTTTCTTCCATTACAAGCTCCTGCTGCTCCCCAAGATTGTCATCTTCGTTGATCCCTTCTTCAGTATCTGCTTCATCATCTCATCATCGGATACCACTTTGATGTAGTAAACTTGTCCCCTTCCTTGGCACCTGTGTTGATTATTCCACTTTTCATTACAGTAGTAGCACAAACCCTTCTTGCATAATTCATTCCTTGACATGCCATGTGGACCTGTAGTGGGGTTCTTTGGTGGTGGATTTTCCTTAATGAAGGGCTTCTTTGGCTGACCTATTGGTGCATTCTTGATAATGGCCTTCCCTTTCTTGGTGGAGTCTTCAAGACTCAATGCCTTCCGAATGGCATCTTCCAAAGTTGTTGGCTCCAAGGCCCTCACCAAGCCACAGAAAGAGTCGGATAAGCCTTCGATGAATAAGAAAGTGAGCCTCTTATCTGATACATCAGACACCATCACTGCATGTCTCTGGAATTCTAAAACATATTCATCCATAGTGCTTGTTTGCTTCAATCTGGTTAGTTCCGGGAAGTATACTTTGGGATCTTTTCTGTCGAACCTCTCCACCAATTTCTGCATGAAGTCTACATATGAGTGAACTTGTCCAACTCTTTGGGTCACAATACCATGTTGCCACCATTCATGTGCTAGATCCTCCAATTGCAGAATAACAAATTTGATAGCTTCCTCTTTAGCCATGGGGCTAAGAGAAAAATATGTGTCCAACTTTTGTATCCATGATTGTGCAATCATCTTTCCTGAACCATCGAAAGTTGGAAGTGAAAGCTTGTTGATCTTATGCTGGAGATCTCTATTCCCACGATTTTGTCTCTCATCACTTTGTCTAGCACTATAAAACTGATTGAAAGAAATTGTAGCTTGAGCATCCACATCCAATTCCAAGTACTCACGCACTATCTGCATTGCTCTTCCCCTTCTTGCCGACCTTTTGTCTTAGGCAAAAATTTCGGCTAAGGGTGCTTGTGAGTGTGTTCATTTGAAGCTCTGCTTTGTTCTCCTCTTGAATGTTCCGAATGCCCTCCTTCGTCACTGTTGGATCCTGATTTGATGTTGTTGACTGTAGCAACAAGTGACTATATTGCTTGCAGCAGGGCCTGGTTTGTTTGGTCTTGTTGTTTCATGAAGTTGTCCAACTTATCATTCTGATCTTGATCCCCCATTCTCTCCTTACCTCTTCCTCCTGTTCCTTGAGCAGCTTCAGACTTCTTCTTTTCTCTCTCTATTGCACGTATCTCTCTGGCTCAATTGCATAAGATCTTGCCCACAGGCTGGCAGACCTTATGGCTCTAATACCACTGTAACACACTGGTTCGGATCCTCCTTAATAACAATAAAGTTCTACTGAATAACTAACACAGTTAAATTGGTAAAAAATTAGCACACATACTTGAAACCACAGACACACGGTCTGGTAAGGCAATCGATTCAATTCCAAACAGTGATTGATATTCAAATACACCAGATCAAGAATTACAAATATGAATATGCCAATTCGGGGCTTACAGGTGTAGATAGTTCGATGATAACACATCCGCCAGTGTTGGATTTGCATCTACTTGCAGAGTCTGTGCTGGTGATCCGCTATGAAGATTACTACGACTGTGAATCAAAATGATAGGAGTGATATTGAGCTCCGCCTGAATAATGGCGTCGCCCAGAATGCTTGTTACTTGGGCTCTTGGTGCCGTCTCTTAATTCGATATCACGCACAACTCTGTGATGGTGCTAGTCGCTAATGTCCTCAAATCGCGATCCCTCCTAACTTGTGCCAGCTCCATAAATCTTCAATGATGCCTCTGGTTAATGATATCGCTCGTGTGTGGGATGATCACTGGAGCTAATAGAAATACATAGGATGAGCCACGGATGATTGTCGTCCAGGGCCAGAGGCTCGGCCTGACTGAAATGTGTGATCGCTTAGACTCCACTATCCCGTATGACGGCCTCAGGCTTGTATTGATGGTTGTTGGCTCAGAAGCGAGTCATTTGATGGTCGTTCTGCTCAATAGTCTATCTCTTAGTGCTTCGATATGTAATACACAAGTCTGGATGAGCGAATGGTGGTAGGAAGAGAGCAAACACAAATCTTCCCAAGCTGAATACTATGCACCAACTTGGGTTCTAGCGCGTGAGAGACTACGTCCTCACCGATGGCCTGGAAAGAGATTAACTCCAAAACTCGTGATGATTGAACCAACCCGAAACCATGAATAAATACTAAACTAAATCACCACTTCAACTGAAGTCAGCCACAACCACAAAAATAAAAATTAAATTTCAAAATTATAATGGCGCCAACCACAAGGCAGGTCGGCCACAACTAACTTATCATTTAATTATTTGTTAGTGTTGAAAAACACTAGATTAATCATGTCGGCCCTAAACTCAAGGAGAATTTGGGACATGACAAAATGGGAAGGTCCTTACCTTGGAGAGAACCATCAATCTTCGAAGCAGAGGAAAATTAGAAAGAGAAGGATTCCCCAAGTTGAGAGGGAACAAAGGACAAAGATAGGTCCTTCCAAGTAAAGAGAGAGGCAGGATCTCATTGGTAGGAAGCACTATTCCTCTAACATGAAATGTAAAGAGGGATAGAAGAGGGAAGTCAAGCTAAGAGGCCAACTATGCAGGAGAAAAGAGGCAAGGGAAAGAAACAGAATTGTGGTTCATTGTTGGATTGTGTAATGTTAAGGATCATGAGCATGTTTGAACGCCTAATACAAGTAAACAAATAATTAAATTCATGTGTTTTTTATTTTCTTTCGTTATGTGTATGCATGCAATGAAGAGTTTTAGGTTGTTAGGCTGAGCTATTCTTCATTGGACATCACAAAATAATCCTCAAAATAGGAACCATGCTACAAATTTTGTTGATTTTGATAATTATCACAAGAAGCCCTTTTGTTGTTAAAATGTCTCTAATCTTTGGTTGGTCTAAAAAACAAGTATCAAACCTCTAAAAAAGGTAGAGTCTTGCATTTGCAATATCTATTGGTTTCCATAGATTGAGTGACAACAAGTTCCTTATATTAACATTATATTTTTGAGCTGATGAATATTACATTGTAGAATGGCTTATTATATAAGCCAAGCAATTAAACAAACTAGCTTATGATTTAGGAACAAACTCCCAACAACACTATAATGCTAATATTATTATTAGGATGCCTATATTAATCAAATACCCCCTAACCCTCTCCTTAATAACTAAATCAGATACAATTCTAAGTTTATTTCTAAACTTTACAAATTTATCTTAGCCAAATGGTTTAGTCATTATGTCTACAATCTACTATTCTATAGGACAATAATTAAGGCAAATGTCTTCATTATCAACCAACTAGTGAATGTGAAGGTGATGAACTTCAATATGCTTAGTTCAAGCACGATAAATTACATTCTTCACCATTCCGAGAACACTTTGGTTGTCATAAAAAAGTGTGACCAGTGGAGTTTGATCCAACAGAATATTTGCCGTACAACCTGTATTGATTGTTGCCTTATATTCTGCTTCTATGGAGGATAAATCAATTGCATTTTGAAGCTTGATCTACTAGGAAATTACTCCTAAACTACGAGTAAAAACATAACCTGTTGTAGATTTTCTATTGTCAACTTAGCTAGCCCAATTAGAATCAATATATCCAATTAACATGAAGTCAACAAATTGTAAATATGGGATGCCAAAGTCAAGGGGCCGTTTGACATATCAAAGAACTCGTTTGCACCTTGCCAATGTTCCTCTTGGGGTTTAGACATGAATTGAGAAAGACAACTGATTGCAAAACAAAGATCTAATCTAGTGGTAGTAAGATAAATCAAACTATCAACCAATTGTTGATACATTGTTTCATTGACCAATGATGAAACAATATTAGCTAAGTTACCAATTCAGGTTCGGGGACGGGTTCAGGTACGAGAACCCGATACGTGGGTACAGGCAAAATTTTTTTAGGGGTTTGGGTACGTATGGGTACGTGTGTATATATATATATTAATATATTATAAATATATATATGTATTATATATACAAAAAAATAAGAGAAATATAGAGAATTGTAAAACTAAATCATTTCTTAGTATGATACTTGATCATTGATCAATGCCAAATGCCAAATGCCAAAGATAAATATTAAATGCCAATTGATAGTTGAAAAATATTCAAATAAAATTACTGAATTACAAAATGTAGTTCATGAAACATTGAAACATGATTCAATGTTCATTGTTCAAGTGCTCATCAATCATCAAAAGGATTGTCAGAATCATCGTGACTTGGATTTTGAGCGGTTTGAACTTCAAAATCATCATTATTTGAACCCAAAGCGGATCCAACACCATGTGATGTCATCAATATCACCCACATCATCCATAGTGGCTCTAGCAAGATCCTGAATGGTTGCATCCAAGTCAATAGACTCGGGTGCTACATCCCAAAGCCTCGCTGCCCCCTACCTGTATTGAGGATCCTTACGTGACAGAAGACGCAAATTGGAATGAATATACACTAAGTCTTCAGCTCTTTTTGCAGCCAACCGGTTACGCTTCATTGAGTGGATAAAGGAGTATGTACTCCAATTCCGTTCAGCGGCAGAAGAGCTTGCAACTTGGAGAGAAAACCAACAAAATTAAAAATAAAATAAAAAAATGCAAGATAAATTCAAGAATGTTAAGTGTTAAATTTTACAATACAAGTGGCAAAAAAAAAAAAACTTACTTGTGAGAGGATCTTGATTGCAAGAGGTTGGAGGTACATATAATCTTGACCATGGAGGTACCACCATGTAAGAGCATCCATTTTGTATTGGTCTCTAGCAACAGAAGAGGTATGATTTTTTGATTTTCCTGTGATAAACATTCCAAATTCTCTCATGACACTTGTATGCACTTCTGGATCACTGAACATTCTACTAAATGTCGTCTTATACCCATTAGCAACCTTCAAATTCTATATGGCGGTATTCTCCCGATAGAAAGTTCTCGCTGGTATAGTACCTCTAGATAGGGCATATGCAAGGAGGTGCAATGGAGTTGTCATCTTGTTCCAACGATGAAGAACAATTGCTTCCACCCTTTGTACAAGGTGTCTTCAGGATCATTCTCTTTTTTTTGTATTTCTATTTTTATTTTTTTCCAACATTGTGTCCATGCTATCATAGACATCCCCCAAGCATGGTTCATCTGTATCAGCAAACCGAAGCATAGACATGATAGGTTCGGTGAATTCCAATACATAATTCACACGATCCCACCAATCGTCATGCAAGATCAATGCCTTGACCTTTTGGGCCCTCTCTGAATTTGATTGCTTCCATATACCCCATTGGTTGCTAATAACCATTTGACTCAATGCATCTTTCACCTTACAAGTCATCTCGAAACATTGTGTGAGATGCAAACCGGTCTCTAAACCTAAGAACATGTTAATAGTAAGTTAATAACACATTTAAAATATGTAAATAATGCCAAAAAATTATTTTATTCAATTATGTAAAACATGACATAAAATGATAAATGAAACTAAAATAAATTTTAAATTTACCTTCAACAATTCCAATTTGAAAGTTCTCCGAAAATTGCTTGTGACATATGGTGGTTTGTCACAAACATCTGGATCTCCTCAGACTCCTGGTATATTTTTTCACCCACTCTATTTGGTTGCCAATTGCTTGCATCACCAAATTGAGGGAGTGTACGGTGCACGGTGTCCAAAAGATGTGCTCATATCTAGCCTCTACCAAAGCACCTGCAGCCCTGCAAACTTTTGCATTGTCCGTAATTACTTGGACAACATTTTCACTACCCACCATCTCTATGGAGTCAATGAGAATCCTGGAAATGAACTCTGCATCTTTCACTTCCCCTTCACAGTCAACCGCCCTCAAAAACATTGCCCCCTTGGGGGACACTGCAATAACATTAATCAATGGACGGTTTTTGCAATCTTTCCATCCATTGGAAAACAATAGATACACCTGTTTCAACCCAAGAATCTCTAATTGGTTTTAGTTGGGCCTCTACAGATTTCTTCTCTTTTTGCAATAAGGTGGTATGCACCTTTTCATACCCAGGACTTGTGAAACCAGGAGGTGCACTATTTATTGCTGACACCATGTCCCGCAATATGGTGATCTCACCAAGTTGAATGGAAGACCATTGGCATAGAGGCAACGTGCAATTTTTTCTTCAGCAATATCTCTTGCCTCCATTTTAAATGCCTTCTCTAATGGACCTCTCTTGCGGGTGGTGGTTTCTAGTTCTTCATCTTCTTCTTCTGTAGAGGGTATAGACAAGAAGGGATGTCTAGAGGGCCTAACTATCTGAGTGGGTAATGTTGTTGTTTTTTTCTTTCTGGAACTATAACTACTTTGTTTTCCTCTTGCAACCGAATTGTCAGCATCTTCTTGTTCTTTTATAAATGCTGCTATTTGTACAGCAGAAAATCCCTTCTTACCACACATATTAATCCCTTTACCACCAGGGCCCATAAAATGAAGTTTCACTCGGTAATAGGAGCTATTATATTGTGTATTGCAAAAATTACACTTCCAAACAAACCCCCCACCTCCAAGAATTTGTGAAATTCTTGTGGTATGACTCCATAAAGGAGATCCTTTATCAATTTTGAACTTTTGGCTTCCCTCCCCACCCACTAAACTTTGACTACTGGCCATTGTTGCAATCTATAAAAAAAATGAAAAAAAATATATATACTTTTAAAACTTCTTCACAAACTTGAAAAAATCCATCAAAAACTAAGAAACTTAAAAAAAATCATCAAAAGATTAAAGAATAGGGTTTAAATGCATACCTTGAACACTTAAATCTCCTTTGTAGAAGCTATTTGCCACTCCACAATCGATCTCCTTCGAATGCAATCACCTCCCTTCAAAATGCTAAAAGATGGAGAGAAAATATGGAGAGAGCAAAATGAGAGGTAAAAATGAAATGTTTTAGTATTGAAAGGCCTCATATTGGGTCGTTTTAGGGTTAAGAGGCAAAATAATAATTAAAAAATTGTTTTTTTAAACTTTTGGGCCCACTTTTTAAGTGTTGGACCGTGGGTTCTCCCAGGTACGCCTGGGTACGTGGCTGGTACCCCCGGGTCCGCGTACCTTTGGGCCAGGTACGCGTTGGGTACGCACAGGGTGCGTGCCCAGCCCTGTGGGTTCACCCGGGTGCACGCTTGTGCGTGCCCAGCCCTGTGGGTTCACCCAGGTGCACGCGCACCCGGGTGAACCCACAGGGCTGGGCACACACCCTGTGCGTACCCAGCGCATACCCACAAGCGAGTTCGAGGCCTGTGGGTACGAACCCTGCAACATAGAATATTAGTTGAGATCTTGATCCTAACTTGCATTCCATAGGGGTAGATGCAGGATTAGATTTAGTCATTTGATTTTTTTCTAAAAGAGATTTTGTGATACAAAAATTTTGTGATCATTTTGCCAAATTCTACACCTAAACAAAATATTGAAGCAGGCTTTGATCTGACATTTCAAAAACAAAACATATATCATGTTTCACCCATTCAATTAGAATAGCACTACTTCCAGTGATGGCAAGATCATCAACATAAACAATCAAGATCACTATTTTTCACCAAATCAAAAGGATGGCCTACACCTCATCACTCCCTATCGGCACTTCATTTTGGCAAAACATTAATATATTCTTTTTATATAAAATATTTCAAAAGCCCTGTGTCTTTATTTTAAATAAATATATGTATTGAATTTATGACATTTACCAAACTCTATGTGAGGCATACACAAATTTCATTATGCTATGGTTGTAAGCATATCAATAGGTTTTATAATCTCTCTCTCTCTCTCTCTCTCTCTCTCACACACACACACACACACACACACAAGTGTAGGTGTGTTTAGATCCACATGTCATAAGGTTGAATATTTTTCTTATGTACTAATTTTACAAATCAATATTTGCTCATCTAACATAAACTCACTTAAGCCAAATACGCATAATGATTCCTTGGTTTGATACATCACGATTAAATAATTTAACTAGATCATAATATACTAAATTGATTTAACTAATTAAACTTCACATATAATAATTTATTATTACCTGAATTCAATTAGCTGATTATTATCATAAGCAAGAGAGGTATTATACAAAAGGTGAATTGTTGTTATAAACGAATTTAATTCATTATTGTGGTTATCAAAACTGTATAGTTAGAAGCACTACATAAAGTACAGATTGCAAAATTTGATGTATAGACAATCTATATTTTAAATTTTATTTGATCTTGTATATTTAACAAAAGAGAATACTTGGAAGAAGGTACGTACTTGCATTGATAAGGCATCAATTCGTGCAGCATAAAATTCAATGGCATCCACCCTCTGACCCCAAAGGCCAAGAAAACCTTTCTAAAATATGACAATACAATCAGAGATGTCAATGATATTTGTATACGGTATCAAGAAAGCAGTACAGAATCAAAACATATTCATACTGTTACAGAAGACGGAATTCATTGAAACAAACATATGAATTACTCACCTTTTACCTATTACCAAAGAAAAAACAACAGAAGACATTAGAATCTATAAGGGACATGATACCAATTTTATAGATTTATGGAAGAAAATCAACCTTTCTACTTGGCCTCTTATCAGGATGTCTTGTATGCTTGTTCTGATAATAATCCAGCCAGTTCTTGAGACCTTCCTTATGCTTCACAAGCTTGGCAAGTTTATTTGCATCATAGACAACCTGGATTGCATAGACAGAAAAAACACTTTTATCCTTGTAATTGGATGTGGATGTCAACTACAAGCAATGGAAAACATGGTAATTCCAACAAATAACCAGCATCAACATTTTATACAAATTTGCATTCTTTCTGTAAGTATAGAATGACATTTCAACCCCAGTTCCAATTAATCTAGATTCTATTCAGAATGTCCCTCATCAACCTCACATAATTCCATAAATAATACATAAGAACACAGTCATTCTTTCTGCAAATTCTTACCTGATGAGACAAATAGTGATCAGGATGGTTAACTCGAAAAAAATGTTCAATATGCTCAGTAATGGACTCATGAGAATCAGGCGGCACATTTCTAACTAAGACCTGCAAGAATCAATAACATGCTGTCAGTTTTCAGTGCTCACTGTTGTGTTTCTTGTTAAATCTTCACAAACAATGAAATGAAGTATAGGGAATATGTTGCTAACATTCTGTCAGTCTTCAGTATTCCTTGTTGTGTTTCTAATTAAATATTCAGAAACAAAGAATGAAGCATAGAGAATATGTTAACATAAACATATGAAAAAGGCTAAAGACTTATCACAGCTTTCAATAAAAGCAAGAACTTTCTGCTCAGAAAGCTCCCCTTTATTTCATCACATCGTGAATGCGTAAAGTCCCTGTTCTTCAGGTAGTGTTTCTTACTCTTGAGTATCAAACAGAAACCTGGATTGTTTAGTTAAATTCAAAGAAGGTTTAACAACATTATGCGATATCTTTCTTCAAATTATCAAAAGGACTCTACTTTCAACTACTTTTTAATGGAAGAATGATTTTTCCAAGAGTCATTTGAACATACATATTACGTACAAAACTATATATCTATGTGTTAAAAACTTAAAACACAGATTTTGACAAGTAAACTGTATGGTTCAACAAGTAATAGTTTGTTTTCCAAGAGTCATTTGAACATACATATTACGTACAAAACTATATATCTATGTGTTAAAACACAGATTTTGACAAGTAAACTGTATGGTTCAACAAGTAATAGTTTGTTTATTTCAATAGAAATTATTCCATGATAAATGGGATGTATATGTACCAAAATCATTGCAGCAAGTGCCCAAATGATTATAAGAAATACGGTTGGGTGTAAACCAATTTGTGTGTGATTCCTCGCCAAGGAATTAGAGGTTGTGGTGAGCCAATAAAACATGCACTGGTAAAGGCACAAATTCTTGCATGTATCAAAGAGCAAGAGGAATCAAACAAAGCAGCCAAAAAATATCAATAAAAGTCTCATCCTTTGCCCAAAAAAGGGTCCTGATTGAGCAAGCTGCCTACAGGACCATCCTGTACTCCAATAGTGGCTACTATACATCTATTTTTAGATATAGTATCTTTAAAAAAAGACATTAATATCTCTCTTGCCCTCAAAGACTAAAAGATGCAAATATATTGGAAAGGGCATTGTACAATGAGGTGAGGGACAATACCAATGAGCTCATTAAATGTTGTATATACACCAATACACTTCCTTTCAACCTTACAAGATCACCATGCAAGTGGGAAAATGGTAGGAGGGGGTCAATGAGACCCATAAAAAGTACACAGGTCCTACCTATGAAGAGGTACACGCCACATTATTGACCAAGAAAAAATCATGTAGATACTTCATTGCAGTTCATTAGGGACTCCTGGAAGAAAAAAAGGGATGTCTATCACTTTTGATTGATGGAAAGATGGTATAGACAAACTCTAATTAATAGAATTGTAGTGTTCCTAAGAGGGGGAATGTTTTTTAGGGCAGTTGATCGTCCGGATAGGTGAAGGATAGGTGAAGGATGCAGAATTCATCACTAACATCTTCATAGAGTCCACGAAGGGTCAAGATAATGTGGCCTCAAAACATTGTCCAAGTCAAAATGGACAATGCAAAAAATTGCAAAGATGAGAAGATTATTAGTTAAGGTGAGATATAGGCACATATTTTGGACTCTGTGTTGTTCACTCATTCAACTTGATGATGAAGGCATTGGGAACCTAGATAAAGTGGATAAAACAACTTTAAACTAAGGCCAATGAGATCCAAATGTTTGTGACTAACCATTGTATGTCACAAGTCATATTCAGGTGCCTCTCAAGGTTGGAGCCATTTAAGATAACTTTCTGAGTATTCAATTTTTTATCTAATTCAATTTTAAGTTTTAAATTTGAATTTTTTATTTTACATCATCTACTTTTTTATAAATATAAAATTTAAAAATCAAAGTAGATGTTTTAAATTGAGTTTTACTTCTTTAACACCATATTAGGTTGTTCAAACTTGACTCACTCCACACAATCATCTTGATACAACTCATTAATTTGAAAAAGGCATTGTGTATCATGGTAATCAACAATCTTTGGGGTGTAGAGAGGCACTAAAATATAAGAACGGCCCAAAGAATCAAAGCATTGGTCCTAAACAATGATTGGAGGGCTTGTGTGGACTACATGTTGAGTTTCACCAAGCCCATTATAAGTATGATCAGATTAACTGAAACTCACCAGCCACGTTTGGGAAAAATATATGATGGCATTAACTCCATGATAGAAAAACTAAAGGGCATAATAGTAGTGAATAAACAAGACCCTTCTCAAACATTTTTTAAGGAGGTGGAAAGAATTATTATGGAACAATTGAACAAAGATGACCACTCTCTTGCATCTCTTTGATTTTTTTAATCTCTATGCATTATAGCATGGAAATACTTTCTTTGCCTTGGAAGGTGCCACCATATAGAGACATTTTAAGATAGCAATAGGTACAATGCAGCATTCACTAGACTCTTCCCTGATCCAAATATAGAGGATGGAGTCGTGGGTGAGTTTGGGAAGTTTATAGCTTCAACAAGTTGCAGCCTTAGTGCTCTTTGTGACAAGTAAAGGATGCTCATATGTAGCAATACCTCTATCGCTGAGGATTTATTTAACAGCAGCCTCTTGCCATAAAAGTTCTATCATCTGGATGTACTCTAAATTTTTCAACAATCTTATTTTTCTTTGGTCATCTTTATTTTTATAATTTTTTTATTTTATTTATGCAAATTCATAAAAAATTTGTTAATTTTATATTGACTTTGTCTTTCCACTCAATAAGTTGGGAGACAATGCAAATGAATGGCTAAAAATAAAATCTCCTTAAACCATTTCACAAAATGATACGGCTTATTGAAGAAATTTAAAAAATAATTTAGATTGTCACAAATGACAACAAAGAAGCTAAACTATATCATTTTATGATCTGAGTGCAACGCTAATAGTCACACAATTGTCGTGCCAACTATTTCCGTGATGCATGCACTTGGTTAGTGTAAATTCAACATGCATGTGCCCACTTCACCCAAGGAAGCTAAAACACAACATGAACTGACAACGAAGAACAAGAAGTTGAATTGTCTTGTAATTGAGTTTTATAAGGGCTTATTGCGCTATCTCCTCACATTGTATGGAAGTGTAATAGTTAGCTACCAAACTCACATTTTGTTGAATGTTCCCATTTTTTATAACACACTAGGATTACAACATAATTCAATGTGTTTTCCTTTGCACCACATATGCCTCAGTACTATGGATAATGAAAGGAAGTTGATAGCAAAAAACTTCCTACACTAACCGAATAGGAAAGGCATGCATGCAAGATCTAACAATTCAAAAAAATGAAAAATCAAATACAAAATTATTCACCACAATGACACAATATTTACCTTGGAAAAACCCTTTTGATAAAAAACCCAACCTCCAAAATCCAAACCAATGTATACGCAGTACCAAACCTAGTTGCAATACATCAACAAGCTCAAGCCTTCACAAGAGAAAAACAATACAAGTCTAGAGAAATTTTGGCAACATAACCTTCTCTAAAATCATACAATCATAAAAGCATACAAGTCCAAACTATGAAGCAATATATATAGGCAAGACCCAAAACTAGCAACCACCGATGGTTTCTAAAATCATGACCAAAAATCAGGGGCTAAAAGCAACACCAAAATCTCCATTCAAATCCCAATGCCCAAATTAAAAAGAGAAAATTTAGAAACTTCTCTTTCAACTAAAGCACTCCACTCGTGATCATATCTATCATGTTGGTAGCCTGCACATGAGAACTAAAGATATTTATTATCTTATTCAAGTCCACATTTAACTCCCCTTTTTCATGCTCTAATTCAATAACTCTTATCCACCTTATACGTTGTCATAGTTGCATTTAGCAACTTTCATGACAACTAAATGATAATTACAAATTGCCAAATTAAAACTACATGTGACAATGAAATACAATTAAATACAAATATAGGAAAACACAAGATTCAGACACCTTTTTCCCAACATTTTGGTATCAAGGGTACTTTTGGCATTGAATGTTCACTCATAAACATTCACAATACCAAAAGGATGAAGCATGTCACAACATTTCATACAACCTAGATGAGTGATTGAAATAAATAAATAAAAACTAGCTACTACTTCTACTCTAAGAATAACCGGTTGCATGAAATGCAATTTTTACTACAAAATCTCTAAGTTGCCGAATCGGGTACGAGTACGTGGGTACGGGTACGGGTACGCCGATACGGCAAATTTTTTTTTTTGGTGTGGGTACGTTTGGGTACGTCCGTACATAAAACATATAAAAATCATAAATATAGATATAAATTTATATTATTATTTTAAAAAGTAAATTAGATTTATATTTATTATTTTAAAAAGTAAATTAGATTTATATTTATTATTTTAAAATGTAAATTTTAAAGTTTTAAATTTAAAAATTTAATTATATTAAAATACTAAAATAAATTTTATTTTTTTATATATAATAAAATTATAAAATTATAAATGTAAAAACATTAAATTGTATAATATTAAATATTATTACAATAAAAATTTGTTAAAACTTAATACTAAATAAATAAACTAAAATTATGTATTAATAATTTAATATATTATAATATATATAATAAATTTATATTTTATAAAAACAATATTATTAAAAATTTAAATATTATATTATTTAATAATTTATTAATATTATCATATTATCATATAAACTATAAAGTATAAAACAATATAAAAATTAAAAATAAAAACTAATAAGTAATAACTATTATAAAATATTAATTATGCTTCTTTTTTATTATTAGTTTTACTTATGTGCATGTCGTAGTATTGCGTTATGCTTTGACTAGTAGCTATGCTGAGCCGAGCCCTTTTCCGTTCTCCATCCTCACAAAAAGAATCTGCTGAGTTTTAGAAAAAGACCTTTACAATTATATCCCAAGTATAGATGTGCCACGAATACGCTTTTTTCAATTGCAGAAGGCGTGAGTATTACGAGCTGAGAACTAACCCCTCTTCTCCATACCCAACCGAGTATTCGGACCTATTGGCGCTAGTGGAGTATCTTGCACTCCCCGGGCGGAAATCTGTGGATGAAAAGTCTAACCCTGGGAAACGAAATAAGGTCCGTCCGAGCACTGAACCGGTAATACCTGGAAATGGCGGCCCTGGAAATGGCGGACAAAACCGTCAGACGAAATCGGGAGAGGAAAAAAAACGCCACGTCACCAAAAAACGGCGTGATTCGAGGAAAAATCGTGCAGTTTCTGGAAACGTTTTTTAAAACAAAAATCCGTTTCCAACACGAATCCGCAGGGTTTCCAACGCGAATCCGTTTGGAAACGTATCCGTACCCGGAATCGGCAGGGTAAAGGGCCGATTCCGGTAACATAGCAAAATCTTATCCTTTAATACAAAAACTAAAACCATGCAACCTCTAGTTAATCTATAGACTGAATTTATTACAAACTATTCAAGCTATAAATAACAAGCGCTACAAATAGCCCCAAATAACAAGCGCTACAAATAGCCCCAAAATATTTTTATAAGGGATAAGCTGTCAAATTTTATCAACCCCTAAGCATACATGTCGGCCTTAGGAAAAGACAACATAACACAAGACATGCTAGGTGGCAGGTTCAAGCTTATTACATGTTAAGTAGCCATAGAGATAAATGTCAAGGTGGCAGACTCAAGATCTACAATGGGCCTAAAAATGTGATAACAAAGGAGCGTAGAATTTGTTTGGTCATTCAGCTACTACACCAATGATATTTTGCCACATCACAATCTTAAAAGGCACTTATGTGCATATGAAATTGTCTTGCAAGGAAAAGAAAGTGGGTCAGCTAGACATTTAACCGTTTAGCCAAGCCACAAGCTATTGAGAATTTGCCATGTCGCCCATACATACACTATTACACATATAGCTTGGCTGCTTAAAAGGATTGACTGGGCCCAACTTGAACGCACCACTAATGTACACAAGATGTCTTTTAATTCAGCACCTTGTGATACAAATCCATTTGGGCACCCCTATGGATGCACTTGGCCAATAACATAAGGGCACACTGAACTAAACAAATTAAACAATGCCCTGTGTAAACCGCTTAATAGAAGACACTAACCACTAAAGGGAGTCGAAATCAAATGATAGGGAGAGAGCTAGCGAATCCAATAGTTAAGGAATAAACACATAGTGGAAATGCAAGGTGATTAATAACATCATTTTGTCATTTAAGGAAAAATATATTAATACGTGGACATGTCCTCATTACAAGCAACAAGGTATTACACATGCCTTTAAACCGTTAAATGGGCCCTCCATGAGAACATAATTGAATGATTTGGAGAGCCAATATTGGACAATTAATGACACCCATCCACACAAACACACACCTACCTTCAACCAATGGGAGCCTGACACACAAGCAAACACATCACAATAAAGTCAAATACCAACTTGCAAGCATGCTGGTGTACATACTAACTAACAATGAGAACCAACAATGCGTGATATTAAGTTTTCTAATTTTTTTATTTCTGTTTCTTTTGTCCTTTTTTTTGTTTCAACGCTGCAGACTTCCAGGGACAATTGACCCTCCCCATGATGGCCAAGGGTGTCCCCAAACATTTCCTGGGTTTTGAGCCATTTCTGGAACATAGTCAGTCCAGTCTAGGGGTCAAGGAAGTGGCAGGCACGTTCCCGAAGCATCCCCAAAACATTATGGAGATGGGGACACCTGGAAAAGGCACAGGGACTCATCCCCATGTATCCCTGTAATAATAAACTCAAAAATTTGGGCAGAGATATTTTGAAATTGAAATAATATAACTGCAGTTTGACTTTTGATGAACTTGAAACCAAACAAATTAACTCACCTTAAATGCCATTTACAGAATCAAAACAATTGCACAAAGGCAGTCAAGAAATGAAGAAACTTAACTGATAAACAAGTCTCTTCAAAAGAAGCCAAAAAAATTGCAATTTCAAAAGAAAGACAATTTAAATTTCAGTGGTGATTATTCTAACACAAATGATGTACAATTTAATCTTCCTGCTCAATTATATCACACAGTGCAAGTGCACAGAGATATTCTAAAAGTGAACTGAATCAATTGTAAGTTTTTTATCAACATATAACTAGATAAAAAACTTGTTTGTGCCATTCAAAATCAAACTTACAGTGAATTGATCTGCACGACGCTGTTGGGAAGCCAAGAACCGTATTCTCATGGTTGCTACTTTATCATATTCTGTGTAAAGAATAAAGCAAGTCCATATTGCAAATACATATGCCATTGCTAGATGAGCCCAAAACCTATCTCACCAAACGAGAAATAGGCAACATCAGATCCAAAGGATTACAATGCAAACTCTACCATAAGTAACATGGCTAAAACCAACTGGAATAATGAACTTAATAATGTACAGAAAAGTGTTCTTTAAGTACAGTCTCAGCTTTTAGAATTTTCTATTTAGTATATTTTGAAATTAACTTCAAAAAAGGATATGAATGACAGCATCCAAGATACAGAAAATAGAAATCGATCATTTTCATTAATTTAGGAAACAGTTAGTTACAATTGAGTCTCCTCCTTGGAAGATTCAATATGCGTTCATGTCTTTGGATCTGCTTCATTTCTTCCTTTACAAATTTATTTGCAATGAAGATGTTATTGAATCACAATCCCTTAAGGAAAGTTGAGCAATGTAGGACTCCCCAATTGATCCCTTTCTTGACATTAGAAACAACTATGAACTATCCTCCAGGTCTTTTATTATTTTTGGTCCTAGAAAATTTAAAATAGTCTGATCCACAACTCTAAAGATCCATATATACATAATAAATTTGAATATCAACAAAATGCATGACACAAGATGTATTAAAGGCCAATATGCCCTAATCTTCAATATACTCATAATATAGTACCTTTAGCATACATAGTGTTGCACTAGGCTAATGAGCGACACTAAAAGGGTAAAGGCACAGCATTAACACAATGGCTACCTGAGTTCAAACCTTATCCCACAACTATTGGGCTTGCTCCCTTTCTTGGCCTTAATCATATGTAGCTAGATCTGCCTGCGAATAGGCTGGATTCACATCCAATTCGAATCAGATCTGGATTCCAATCCAGTTCGCCTGTGGGTCTGAGCAAGACATGAGAAGGGGGAGCCCGGTTCGACTGGGGCAACCTAGGCGCACACAATACAACCCATCATAGCAGTGGCAGAATTTTTTATTTTTTAACTTTTTATTTGACTTTGACTAGGTGCCCTAGAATTGCTCCTCAACCCTAAAAGTCACTTCTAAAACACATGAAACATCAAAACAAGTTCATTTTAATTCATTTCTATTGCAAAAAACAAATATCATTCCAAGAGGTTGAACATTCATTTTTGCTTGTTGAATCAAGCAAAAGGAGTTGAAGATTGATCTTCGAAGGTTCTACAATGATTGCATTGTCATTCCTACGCATTTACAAGTGTTCATCGGCTGCCAAGAAAATCATACAAAGATATTTTTGCAAAGAGGTAAGCTTTTTTCAAAAATTTTGTCCATTTTTGTTTTAAAAACATGAAGCAAACTCTTTGCTTTGTTTATCTAAGTTTTTTTATTCTTCTATGAATGTATCAAAGATTCAAAAGAGCTAGATTTTATATATCTATTTTTTGTTTTTACTTTTTTTTTGTTTTGAATGTGTTTTTTTATAGAATTTCTTGCCATAGGAATCACAATGGCAGCTAGTTCTAGCTGCATAGCTTGACCTAAATTCAAAGCAAATCCGAGTTCTTATGGAAATATGTTGATATGATACAATCGGTTCTAGCTAGTGGGGTTTACATTTGGATTTGCCATGGATGTGATCTTAGATATTCTAGTTCATCTAGTCAGGTGAAAGCCCATTTGTGTGGAATACCTGGGCAAGGCATCAAACCTTGCCCTAGAAATAATGATGTACCTATGCCACTAGAGACAAGAACAAGCACATGAACTAGCAAGCCATAAAAATCACCCCTTAATAAAAACAAGATCAAAGGGAATGAAGCCCCCACTAGCCCCATCTAATCCCAATTTTGTGACAGAGAACCACCCATTTTTGTCCACTACAAACAAATGACCAAGGGACCTTTGGAAACATTTCAAAATGATAGTTGAGACATTGCCAACCAACACATAGCAAGATGTAATTATGCAAATGGCTTGGCTTTCAATGTTGTTTGCTCGCCATATTGGCAAGAGATGGTGAGAAAAGTTAATGAGGCTCCAAAAGGGTATTCTAATTCTTCTTAAACTTTGTTTTTAAATTTTAATTATTTTATTTTTGAATAGGTTGCTAAGACCCATTTCACTTCTAACACAATCGTCTTGAGACGACTTGAGAAAGTTAGAGAAGCACTTTCGAGCATGGTGATTAGCCAAAATTAGTCTCTATGGAGGCAAAGCAACTCTAATAGGGCAACAAAAATTAATCCGATGATCTTAGATGACTCTTGGTGGGGATCATGTGGACTATCTCCTTAGTTTCATTGAGCCCATTTTGAGCATGATTCACTACACTAACATGGACAAGCCTTGCTTGGGAGAGATATATGATGGCATCGACTCAATGATTGAGAAGATGAAGAGCATCATAAATGTGAAAGAGCAAAACTCGTAAAGGACTTTCTTCAAACAAGTGCACACAATTGTTGAAAAAAGATGGAACACAACAATGACCACCCCCTTACATCTTCTTGCCTTTGCATTGAGTCCAAAATACTACATTGCTGAGATTCATTATGTGCTAAAGGGCACAAGGCAGCATTTTGTAGAATGTTCCCTAGTATTGATTTCCAAGATATAGTCACAAGTGAGTTCATTGATCTTGTGCACTCAAATGGTCAAAGTATTGAGGCTCTTTGTGATAAGTTTAAGAAGGATGCTCATAGTTAGTGGTACTTCCATGGCCAACAACTCCAAACCTACAACCCCTTACAATCAAAGTTTTATCACAAGTAAGTTTAATAAATTTTTATTTTTTGATTTTTAAAGTTTCAACATTCATTTATAGTTTTTATTTTTTGAATTTTTTATTTTTATAACGTATAACTTTAACTCTTTACTTTGTCTTCATAGGTTGCTAGTTCATCTACATCTAAGAGGAATTGGAGCACATATTCTTTCATCCACTCAATAAAGCACAATAGATTGCACTCCAAAAAGGTGGAGAATTTGGTATATGTGCATTTCAACTTGCATCTCCTTTCGCACAAACAACATTACAAGAAGGGGAAACGAAGTTGTGGAATATAGAGCTAGAGCATACTAACTTGGATGCTTCCACTTCCCAACATATTGCACTTGCAAAGTTCAAAAGACAACACACTTTTAGTGCAAGTGGCACTAGCATTGGCATTGGTTGTGGTTCATCTAATGTTCCTACATCTCTAATGTCAATGATGATGATGATGATGTTAATGATTTAGAAAATCCTTTTTTTGATTAAGAGTTTAAAAATAATTGTTGAACTTGATATTATTATTTTAATATTGAACTTGAAGTTTAAACTATAGAAGCAAAAATGGCAAAAAAGTACGATTAATCAACAAAATCACAAAACGCCACTGTTGGAATTTTTTCCCCAAAAAATTGCATGTGTTTAAAAAATGTGGTCAACATTCATTGACCTATTTGTTCCTACTAAAATCACACTAAAATCGTGCCTAAACCGCACGCAACATTTTTCAACGATTTTATATCATTTTCACGATTCTTTTGGCCATTAGGACCCTACCTTGGTGCGATAGTCTGTATATATGGATTTGATTAAACCATAGGCCTTTGGTGAATCATATTTCACATCGCAGTCAAAGGAATAATGTAATAACCCACCCTTAATTTTTTTCAATTTTGCAACTTGGTTAACATTAGCAAATATAACAATGATAATCAATTAGAGCAAACTACCTTCCACTTTCTGATCGCCTAGATCCTAATGTGGGCAAGGTGAGAGCATACGGTGGTAAGGTTACAATACAATACTGCTGAAGTAACTACTTGTTCAGTGGGGTGAGTACGAAATCTCCAAAGCATGAAAGTAAACATTCGCTTATTCAACAGACATTACAATTTGCAAAAAAAAGCATCAGGCGGCAAGCCATCCTAAACCACTTATGCAATAGGATGTGAAACTAACAAGAAAAGAGAATCATCTACTTATTTGCAGGCAATATATGAAACAAGAGTTCATCCGCTTATTCAGTGGGAATATAGAAATGCCACTTATTCAATGGGGTTAGTATCAAAACCAAGTAGAGCAAAGTTACTGAATGGTACTACCAAGTCAGAATTTCAATGTAAGCTCAAATCAAATGATACTAACAAGTACAATTCAGCTGTTCATGAGATAGAAATATGAAATTACACCCCAATACAATCAACCCAACTAAAATGAGATGCCCAAAATGAAACCCAACAACATAAATGAGTTCCTCTTGCAAGAATAGAACAAGTATACCTCAATATTGGCACCCAAGAGTTTGAATAAGGTCTGAAATGCAATTGTTTCAGGTTTGATATGGAAAGTGCAGCGCAGTTATGCTACAGCCAGCCAATCAAACCACTCAAAGTGCACACCAAACATGACAAGGATCTGCCCCAATGCAAGATATCAATATATACACCACTCCAATAACTCCACAACTCCATCAAGTGGACTGAAAGGTCAATTTGCAGGTCTGATATTCATCTACAGCAGGTTTGAAACTCTCCAAACACCACAGTATGCCTTCAAACTGTTTGTATGGTCATGGAAGAGTTATGGCGCCACCAAATAGGTCTGAAAATGAGAGGAAAGAGGGGCAGAAATGAACACACAGCCAAACACTCCAAACCCCAAGTTGTACAGCCAGCAAGGAAGGACACCAAGAAATATACTCTCCAAACTCTCTGCAAGGTTAGAATCCACACCCCAAAAACATAGCAACTAGAAAACATTCAAATGATAAAACCAAAATCTAATTACTCTACTTGTAAGCTCCATGGTGATTACTGAATGCAACCACACCCAACTAGCTAGGGATTATCTTCTAAATCTGAAACCAGCAACCTAGAGAGGGTTTTCGTCATCTAAAGATTTAGGAAAGAACTCTCAAGTTCCAATCCGGCAGCATAACATTATCATCTTCAACATGACCAAATGAGCTACCCCATGCCTCCTTTTATAGCTTTTTCCCTACTTTTTCAAAAAAGAAAACTTTTTTTGCTTTTTCGCTGCTTTTTTGAAAAAGCATCTTTTGCTTTTTCATTGCTTTTTCGAAAAAGCATTTTTCCCCCAAAAAGAGCTTTTTGATTTTCTTTTTTTTTTAAATAACTTTAAATTACCAAGTCTAGGCATTGGGCACAAGGGGGGGTCAAAATGAACTTTCTTAACTTAATTCATAACGTCACATTTTCGAAAACTTAAGTAATGGGAAATGAATATTATGCCAAGAATATCAAACTCACCAAACTGATATTGCCAAGCACTACCAAAACTAGAAACCCTGCATTACACAGTTGCCAGGACCAAGTGCCCAAAATAGCACTTACTAAATAGCAAACTGCTAAAAATGGTAAGTGTGTCCAAACTCCAAACTGGCCCAAACTGAAACACACTAAAACTTACTAAAAATAGCAATACTGCCCACCAAGGATCAGAAAAAACCCAGAAAACTCTGGCAATAACTGCATAAACTTCTAAAAGTGCTGATACAAAACCTCTAAAGCTCTTGGCACTCTCCCAGCTCACTTGGAAGCATACGGAAAACCCTAGAGACTGGCCAATACTCATGGAACAACATGGTGTAAAAATGGGGACATTACAAATAAGAACCAGTAAATGGAATATGTCAAGAAAACCTATTGCACCATTCCACTAGGAAAAAACTGCCTTCCTAGGAACAACTGAAGCCCTACAAATCCAAAATGTTGAACCACTTTACTTATAAATTGAGAATTTCCACTTTCCAACATCAAAACATAAGAATTTGTACATGACATGACCTTGGCAATTGCCTCTTGAACTTCAATTAAACATTTTTGCACTTTTGATACTATAGCATTCACATATGCTCCTCTTATGTGCTTCATAAGCTGAGAAATTCCATTTAGCTACCAAATTTATTTAGGGTTTTAGGATTTCATCAACTCCAAATCTTTTTTTTGTAGGTTAAGTGTTAGGATTTTAGGATCTATATATTTCTAATATTATAATTGAAAGCCATAATGGTTTTATTATATTAATATTATATAGTTATTAATTAAATAAAGGAATACAAATTTAACAAAGCCAAATTTAAAATTGTGAAAGTCAAGCATTTTTTGAAAGGTTAAAAGCAGTCAAATTGTGAAAAATAGTAATGCCCCATGAAGATTTGTGTGGTTTCAAAGGCTTTAATTTGGGCTTGGTGGTGGGGGCTCCGTCCCTCGGCCCCACCCTCTATTGCAACATGGAGCGCTTGGAGGGCTACCCCTCAACCCCGCTGGGGGCATTGTCCCCAAAACCTCACAAGGGGCACTACCCCTTGACTTCGTTGGAGGAATTGCCTCCTAGATCTTGTGAGGAGCATTGCCCCTCAACCATGCTAGGTGTTGCTACCCTAGATCCATTTTTATTTTCTCTCTATATCTCTATGCTATCAAAATGCCTATAAATTAAAAAGTAGTAGGTTTTTTTTTTATATTTTTTCTAATAATCCATTTTTTTGAAAAAATCTTATACTTTTGATTTACCAATTTTTTTCCCAAAAGATTTTTGCTGTTATGGTTTGAAACATAGAAGCATATATCTGCAAAAAATCTTGATTAATCGCGATTTTTAAAAAATCGACAGGCTAGACGATTTTTCCCCATTTCAAACTACAAAATTGCCAATAAATTCGCACTGATTTTCGTGCGAATATAAACAAAATACCAAAAAAGTTAAAAAACACGAGACCATAGCTTGTTGCTTACTATTATACTTTGATAAAAAAATTCCAAGCATTCATAGCTTGTTCGAAAGCAGCTGTTTTAGGCTTTTAGCCATAGCAGCAAGGCGGCGAACTGTTTGATAAAATGCTTTGGTAGACATGTATGAAAAATATGGTAGCATAGACAAGGTAGTGAACTGTTTGAAAAAAATGCCTCAAAGAAATGTGATCTCATGGTGATGGAATGCCATGATGAATGCCATGACAAGCAAATTGCTATGGATTGTCATGGCATTCCATCACCGTGAGACCACATTTCTTTGAGGCATTTTTTCGAATAGTTCACTGCCTTGTTCAAAAGCATCCATAGCAGCAAGGCAGTGAACTGTTTGATAAAATGCTTTGGTAGACATGTATGAAAAATGTGGTAGCATAGACAAGGCAGTGAACTGTTTGAAAAAATGCCTCAAAGAAATGTGGTCTCATGGTGATGGAATGCCATGACAAATTGCTATGGATTTGTCATGGCATTCCATCACCATGAAGACCACATTCTTTGAGGCATTTTTTCAAACAGTTCACTACCTTGTCTATGCTATGGCTTCTATTTTGCTTTGATAGATTTTTTCCAAGCATCCATAGCTTGTTCAAAAGCACCTGTTTTAGGCTTTTAGCCATAGCAACAAGGCAGTGAATTGTTTGATAAAATGCTTTGGTAAACATGCATGAAAAATGTGGTAGCATAGACAAGGCAGTGAACTATTTGAAAAAATGCCTCAAAGAAATATGGTCTCACGGTGATGGAATACCATGTCATGGTATTCCATCACAGATTCGCAGACCAAATAATTCATACCCGTGAGACCACATTTCAGGTATTTTCAAATATTCATCCTTGTCTATGCTATTGCTTACTATTATGCTTTTGATAGATTTTTTCCAAGCATCCATAGCTTGTTCGAAAGCACTGTTTTAGGCTTTTAGCCATAGCAACAAGTAATGAACTGTTTGATAAAATGCTTTGGTAGCATGCATGAAAATGTGGTAGCATAGACAAGGCAATGAACTATTTGAAAAATGCCTCAAAGAAATGGTCTCATGGTGATGGATCATGGCATTCCATCACCATGAGACCATTCTGAGCATTTTCAAATATCAAACCTTGTCTGTCTATTTTACTAATATGCTTTGACAGATTTTTCAAGCATCCATAGCTTGTTCGAAAGCACCTGTTTTAGGCTTTTAGCCATAGCAGCAAGAGCAGTGGTTTTGATAAAATGCTTTGGTAGACATGTATGAAAAATGTGGTAGCAGTGAACTGTTTGAAAAATGCCTCAAAGAAATGTGGTCTCATGGAATGCCATGACAAGCAAATGCAATTGGCAGATTCTCCTAGTTATTAGTTATGCAATGTGAACTAATTGCATAACTACTTAGGTTGACTTTGAAAAAACTATATTGTAATCATAGTTCCACGGAGTTTCGGGGATGGGGACGGGGATGGGGGGACGGCAGGGGATGGGTTTCGGGGGCGCGGGGGCGGGGGGGCCTAAGTTTGGGGGCGGCAAGGGGACGGCGGGGGGGGAGCGGTGTATTGAAATGCATATAGTACTTGAAAAATTAGTTATAAAAAGATGTATAACTGTAAAAGCCTAAGGAATAAGTAAATTTTAGAGTTTAAACACATTGTAATGATTTCATTGAACTAGTGAACATTGAAACAATGAAAATCAAAATGGAAATATACTTGTAACTTAATAGACACTGTGATTGGAACAAGAACTAGCTGTTTCATAATTTGAATTTCAGAATTTCATAGTCATGATTCATAATTACAATCAAGTATCAAGTTATCAACACAACAGTGTTCAAACTTCAAACTTAAAAAACAAAATACTAAATAGCTAATGGCCTGATGCCTCTAATGATCTAATCATCTCCAACTCCAAGCTCCATGCCAATCTCCTCATCACTTGAACTGTCGGACAGGGACCCCAAATGCTCAAACTCATCTAAACTAAAGGAAGTCTTAAAAATTTAATAATATAATATATTATATTTATATTAAACTTTAAATTTAACTATGTAAATCTTTGTTTTTAATTTAAAAATAAAAAATCATTATTTTAATAGGGGACGTCTAAGTTACCGAATCGGGTACGAGTACAGATACGGGTACGTGGGCGGCAAAAAAAAAAATAGGGGGTGGGTACGTCTGTACAAAAAATATATAAAAATCATAGATATATACATGTTTGCAGCCTAAAAAATAAAAACAAGAATTAAATTTAGAATAAAAAATATAATGCATATGCTAAATAAAATTTAGAACTACCATAAATATTACAAATTTTAAATACAATTATACAAATTTAATTTGATATCAATTTGTCAAAACTTGAATATTACATAGATATATTGAATGTCAAAACTTGATTTATATTTATTATTTTAAGATTTTAAAGTTTAAAGTTTAAAGTTTAAAGTTCAATTAAATACTAAAATTAATTTTTATTAAATAATAAATATTTATTAATATTAAATAAGTATGGAAAAAACGTGGGCGGATGGGCGGGCCCTTCCCCTGCCTCTCTTTTCGCCACCCGAATTCCTGGGTGTGCATGAGTTGGCTATGGGACGGCGTGGGTGTAAGCAGAGGTGGCATCGCCATGTCACTTCTCGACCCTTCTTATTCATTGTGGGGGAAGATAGCTTTCTTAAATGTGTTCGGCTCTTGTTATTCGTGGAGCCTTTGTGTTCGTCTGGGAGGAGGCTTGGCTTTGCTTTCAAGTTATCCACTTAGCGACACGTCGGGTACGAATACCTTTGAAACGACTGTTGCTTGGCCGGGTGGCGGCTCATCTCATTTGAAGTGATTATGATTTGAAGGTGTAAGGACTGCGTCCGTAGCCATTCTTCATGGCAAGGATGCGATGATCGTCCTATTTTTATTCCGCCTCTTGTGCGGTGGTCAGGCGGATCCTCTCACGGGTCTATTTATGGATCCATCGTATTCATCTTGTTATTTCGTCTTCGCATCTTGGCATTGTTTTGTTTCTTTGCAGGGTGCGGCTGTTATCATGGAGAGGTCGACTAAATCAAAATTCACCATTCATGTTTCGCTCGAAGGCTTGGATTGCTTCAGAGTCGATACACCGGTCTCTCTGGTGGCGACGGAGAGGTAGATTGCCTTCAGGGAAGTCACGGATCAGAGATTAAAGCGTATACTGTCAGAGGATGATCCTGTCTCGTTGGTTGCGGTTAAGATGATTCTGGGTGAAGAACACCTGCAAAGAAGGGAGTATGCCAGAGATAACGCTCATGTCTCCTCACGTTTTCTTGCAGCGTTACTGGACTTGGAGACTCCGAAGAAGGTGGCAATGGAAATGATGGTGCGCTTGTTCCGCGCCGACCTACTCGGTGGTCTTGAAGAAACTCTGAAGGCGGCCTTCTTAGGCAAAGGCATACCGCATCCGGCTGACTTATCTCTCTTATGGGACACGAAGGAAGCCGTTAAAGTGTATCCCTTTCTTCTTGACCTCAAAGGACCTACTCTGTCGCGACATAGAAAGTTTGCGGACGTGGCCATGGAGTTCTTGAAGCGTAAATTAAAGTTGGTGCCGGCAGAAGGGAATGACTGGTTGGAGGGCTTTGTTAGTTTCGTGGAAGTCAATGGTTTCATGTAAGGGTTGGCTCTGTGTCTAAAGTCTCTCGTTGCTTCTTACTGTTTTTTGGTGGTCTTCTGCACCTTTTTTTGCAACTGGTTTTATGGTGGTTGCGGGTTGGTCTGCGACCCTTCTTTTCTCCCCTATTGTTTCGTGGGTGGTCTTTGGTGCATGCTTTGGGGCTGTAGAAACCATGGTTTTGTGTCTCGGTTGGGTTGGCGTTTTGCCTGGATGTGTCTTATTGATGGTTGCTCCTGCGTTGCAGACGTTTGTATATTTCTTCGATTTCAATATAAAATTTCTACCGTGCGTATCAAAAAAAAAAAAAAAAGTATGGAAAAAATTAAATATAAATGAAATAGTTTAAATTGTATGTATAACATAATAATAATATTATTATATTTTAATATTTATAAACAATATTATCTTAAAAAAGCAATATTAAATTTTAATTGTTAAAACTTAAAACTTAAAACATTAACTATAAAAATTAAAAAGAAATTATTATATTATATTTTATAAACAATATTACCATAAAAAGACAATATTAAATTTTAATAGTTAAATCGTAGAACTTAAACCATAAAACTAAACTAATAAAAATTAAAAATAAACGTTTGGTTTCATTTTTATGTAAACGAAAGAAAAAAAATTTAAAAAATTATGGAGCGTAAGCACACAATTTCTGAAATTGGCGTGAATGTTTTCTGGAACTTGCGCATTTATTCTCTTGCAGAAACTAGGATAAACGATAACCTCTTGCAGTCCGCGATTTTTCAGCAGACTGTGATATTTTTTTGAGCACAAGGTTATTCTAGCAATCCGCGATTTTTTTGAAACCAACGCGTTTATCTTTCTTTCTTTTCCCTGAATCGCGTGCCTTTCTCCTGCTAGAAGTCGTGGGATGGAAAAACGAAGAGAAACAAGGTTAAAAAAACAGAAAAACGGGTTAGATTTTTTTAGCAAACCCGTGCCCTGTTCGATTCCACGGGGTTTTTTGTGGGAAACTTGGAGTCTTGGAGACGCCCAAAAGACTCCGAGATGCGACGAAGTCTCCTTTTGAAGGAAACATCCAGGAGACGGTGGAGGGACGGGGAGACGGCGGGGGGGACGTTTCCTTGACGTCCCCGTGTCTCGGAAACGTCCCCGTCTACGAGACGGCTCATTTTGAACGCGTCCCTGTGGAACTATGATTGTAATTGAAATTTTGTCCTCTATCAGCATCTAGTTATTAGTTATGCAATGTGAAGTAATGCTTTGAGTTTGAAGGATGCAAAATGCAATGTAATCAGCAATATGAATATAAACTACAAAAATCTATTTTCTACAATTCATTAGTTAAACTCTTTATTTTATTTGCTCTCTATATCTCTATGATATGTAAATGCCTTTCAATTTCAAAAAAACGTAGTTTTTATCTCTTGTTCTACAATTTTTTACATTTTTTTAAATCCGATTTTTTCCCCATTTTTTCAAAAAATCTTATACTTTTGGTTTGCTGATTTTTTTCCCAAAAGATTTTTGCTGCTATGGTTTGAACGATGAATATTTTATAATATTTATCATTTCTATTTTAAATGGCATTCAAGTTTATAGTGGTTTTGTTGTTGATATGATGCTATGCCATATTCTAATCTTAATTCATGGTTTTAGGTTGCATATATATATATATGATTTTAACATTTTTTTGTATGGACAAATCCAAAACAAACGCAAACCCAAAAAACATTTGTCGGATCCATGAACTTGAACCAAGATCAATACTAGAATTGACAACTTAACCTTAGACCTAACTATCAACTATTCTCCAGATCTTTATTTTATGTCCTAGAAATTTTCTTATAGGCTGGACTTTGAACTTTAACCATGAAGATCCAAATATCCAAATAAAAAGAATAATGTTGAAATATCAACAAAACGCACAATACAAGATATATGGTAGGCCAATGTGCCTTAATCTTCAATATACTAATAATAGAATACATTCAATAGAGGGTTTGGCAATACAATAGCATGCATGGCTATTGTGGTAAAGTCAAAGAATTGCCACAATGATGACCTAAGTTCAAATTTCAACGAAAGAACCATCAAGCTTGCTTCAATCTTGTTGTGTTAAAGCAAGGAAAAATGTATATGTAGTAACAAACCTAGGAATAGGGCCCCTATTTGTGTGCCAATGTTCAAGGGATTTGATGTGAACCCCCATTTCTCTACCAAAAATGAACATAGGGTTATACCAAAAAATACTCCTTAAGAAATGAGCCACTCCAAGAAATCTCATGCTATAAGAGCCAAATCTGCTACACTACTCTATCTTTACTCAATAGAACAAATTCATAATCAATAATTATTACAATAATAGATGTGTTGGTAAATAGTTTCACATCCAATACAATAAAAAATTACATTTGCAATTTATTACGTTGCTACTGATGTCAAAAGTTGTGGAAATCATAATATCTACAAAGCAGCCTTGAGGAAGATGAAGACTATAATGAGTTAACATTTGATCCCTTCATAATTTGTGTTTGTGGTATACACTTCTTAATCAAGCAAACCCTTCAAGCATCCGACACCTTTAAGGTATGAATGAATTTCAGTATCCCTCTTCTTTTAAGGAAAAATCAATGCATATGAAGTAGAAAAATGGCTTGACCTATTGGAATCAAATTTCTTTATAAGTAAGTTTTATGACAGTAAAAAAATATCTATACTTTATTAAGTTTCTTCTTGTGTCAAAAAAAAAAGCTGTGAACCATATTGTCTTCACCACAGCCTAGAGGAAGATTAAGACCAGGATGAGTTAGCAGTAGCACTTGAAGAAAAAGATACTCCAAAGAAAACTTGGACAGACCTAGTAGAGGCTATTCACGAGTGCTACCCTGTGAAGAATTATCATGACCAGTACAAATGTTACAGCACCTGCACCAAGAACAAACAAATGTTGCAAAAGTGTACCAATGCATTGCATGGCTTGTCGGCAAAAGTTCATAATATGATAATTAGAAACACATAGTTCTCAAACATTGCAGCATCTTTTAGTTATAAAACCAAACAATAAATAGAATTCTTGAAGATTTAGGACATTGGGAAAAGCCTATTGGTATGTGGTCAAGACCAAATAAGATTTTATATATATATGCAGGAAAGAAACTAGTCCCAATAATAATGACATTAAGTTTGACTAGGACCAACTCATTCAGTCAAAGCCTCCTTCGACAAACATATCCTCTAATAAGAATCCACTCAACATATTGAACTGCTAGGATGTCCACAAGCACAAGCTTCAAGTTCTAAAAGTGCTTCATATGGACCGCAAGTAAACCAAAGGGTATTATTTATAATTTTATATTTTTTAATACAAACATCAAAACATTTGGCAAACCTCAATACTAAAACTGAAAACAGTATAAATTTGAATTATGTGTTAGGTGAATTAAAAGATAATCAATGTATTTTGGTTTGCATCTCAGACAACTACCACATTTTCCAAATGCCAGACTCCCGCAAGTCAATGTCCAGGTTCAAAAGTAATGTATGCTTCATAGAGTAGAAATAATTGCCAAAAAGAAAATAAGACTACAATGCAAGCTTATAAAAGATAGGTCCTTACAAAGTACATGAGTGTAATCTTCTTTCTGAATCTCATTTCTCAGACAATTGTGCATTGCAACATACAATTAAATTTTAACAACCCAAACTAACCTTTGAGAACCAGTCTTCACATTTGATATTGAAAGTTTGTCAATATTACTAAATACGATTTCTTTCTTCAAGTTTACTAAAGTCCCATCTGTTACATTTACGGGCACAAGGACAGCGAAAGCAAGGATCGCCAATGGAACAAAGATTTTCAGACTGCACCACAGAAAATAAAAACATTAGCATAGAATACATTGCAGGCCCTGCTCAAATGGGCATGCCTGAAGTGTAAGCTAGTGCACACTGCATGCAGATTAGTAAAGCCAAGCAAATTCAATAAAGAATCCATATGGTTCCCGACTTCTTGAGATATTCAACATTGAAAGAAATGAAACTAGAAAAGTAAGCCATCATGTTTATCAAATTCCAAAAGCATTTTGAAGTCCAGCATTATGATGATATTGTATGTAGAATAAAGATAGAAAATTCTTTTAGTTTCCAGTGAACAAAATATTAATTCCTTATACCAACACAAACTCCAACAAGAACAACTTGTCTAGTTCCTAACAGATATGCAAAAGGTACAGAGACAATAGTCTCAGTTGCTCATGCTTAATTATCAACTTATCAGGATATTCCTTGTACGTTAACCTACATGTTGATAGTTAATGGTCACTAGGATCAACATAGAAACATTAACAGAACCATTATTTCCAATTATCCATGCATGATGTTTTGCAAACTTGTTGTCCATTTGTATGTCCTGACTCCTGAACGATCCCATTAACAACTTCTTGTAGTGGACTATTGGAAAACAAGGAACAAAAATAGATACAGAATTAATGTCCACTAGCATCTAAGTGATTGATAGAATTATAGAAAAACAATTGAAGTTAAGGACATGGAAATGTGCAAACTTCAACTTAAAAAACCTATCTTTGCCTCAAGCCCAGGGCAGAAAATGGTTGACGGTTTATCTCACTTCCCCGTAGCATCAACACAGTAAACAAGTAGCAAGTAGCAGATGAAGTGCTAAGCAATAGCCACAAGACCATTTTTTGCGAAGTTGAGCAATGTAATTACTTCCAAGTTGAATCACATGAAAAACCGGAATTAGGATAGATAAAAAATGTTACTATAGATTTTGCTCTTTGTGAAGGATGTTCATGATGAGCTTGTTAATATGATTCTGGGCATTTCCGTTGCTAAGATGCTCATCTTGTGCTAAGTCATCTCATGGATGAAGAGAGCTAATAGTGTTCCATCTGAAACACAGAAAAGGCTAAAAGGGAACCCTCCAAAACTCTAGGCACACAGTAGTCACAGCCACAAATCTGATAGTTCACCAGGCATCTGAAGATGAAGAGATACTGTATCTATGGTTCCATGCAAAAAAATTGACAGATCAATTATATCTGGAACAAACTGCATCTATCCTGAGCTGACGATAGAAAGCTTGAATCTGACATAAAAGGAAACTCAGATTGTGCGTAAAGTTAATGTACATCAAATTGGGCAAATCCATCATCAATCTGGAGATGGCTATTGGAGTAGGAATAAGATTTGATGAGAGAAGATTCGGAGGTGGGACAAGATAATTATGTCATATTTAAAGACCATGTAGTGTTTCTTGTTAAGACTTTGCTGATTGCCTCCTGACTACTGCATTTGATATACCATTTAGAGAGGTTTGAAACACAACTGGAAAATACAGAAGACAGGTGATGATCTATGTAAATATCTAAGTTGCAAAGGGTAACACTTCACACAACCCAATGTTGGGAAACCCCTGATTGACAAGCTTCTTGGAGGCCTGTAATAAAACAAATGGATATCTGACCTGTCCAGATATGTATCTGCCCATGCAACAGAATTCTTGGAATTAACTATCTCTCAAACTGCAGCTTTGATACTGAAGATAACAAATTTTACCTTCAAAAGAAGGAGAAAACATAACTTACAAAATCGTGTTCTGAAAAAGTAATCACACGCATGTTATCTGGAAAAGCTTTGGAAAAAGTAATTATCACAACCATCCTTGCATGTAGTAGCTAATATCAATAAAGAATATAGGTGCTCCCATTTTACTAATGACTCTGACCATTGTCAAAGCGGACATCACATGGCACTACAACTATCATCTTCAGCAGTACAGCATGGCTATATTAAGTCTGGTATAGTTGTGACAGAAGGTGAATCAAATTACCAAGGCAAACATAACATAAATTGTCAACTTTGAACTCTCTGGAAGTATATTTCATTTCACATGAAGAAATACCACCACCACATTTCTCAGTGAAAGGTAATTTAAATTTGAACTAGATAGGAATTATAGCTGTTGCCAATAGTAATACTTTAGTAAGTGTATTTAGTTTAAAAAAAAACAGCAATCTCCTTGTTAAAATTTCCCTGGAAAGCCAACTTAAAGGTTGAGACCCATGGAGAGGATACTGCTCCGATTATTTTAGCCTCAGTAATCCCATCAAATGGATAAATTTTTAAAATGCAGAAACCACAACCTTTCTGACAAAAACTTAGAATGGCTACTGTTTAGGAAAGAGATTTTCGGCTGCTAAGGGAGAGTAGAGCTAAAAGTTGACCGTACCTCCTTTTAATATTTTGAATTGGAAGCATATATGTGATCTGAATTTTTTGTAAAGTTTCTTCAAAATATATATTGATAACTTAGCGAAGAAATTCCCTAAATAGATGAAGCGGAGCTGAAATTTTCATATCTTCCTAGATCATTTTACTGTAAAAGGCATCTAGATTGACTCAACACCTGGTTCTATTGAACCACAAGGTAAGTCTGGAATAATTCTGGAGAGAAGGCTGAAAAAATTCAGAGGGCAATGTTACCATTAGTTTCAAAAAATGGATTCTGATGAAACTAAGTTGATTACCACAGACGAAATTCCTCTAATCCTATTTCTCATTTGAAAGCAGTTTATAGTGAACTTAAAGGGAATTCCTAGGGTGTTGGATAACACGAAATAGCAAAACATTGCTCTATCACTCTGTTGCCCCTTAAAAAGAATTGTAAAGTTAGTTGAAGGAAACCATGAAATATATACCCATGCTAAAACTCTGCTAGAACTAAGTTGATTACCACAGATGAAATTCCTCTAATCCTATTTCTCATTTGAAAGCAGTTTATAGTGAACTTAAAGGGAATTCCTAGGGTGTTGGATAACACGAAATAACAAAACATTGCTCTATCACTCTATTGCCCCTTAAAAAAATTTGAAATGTTAGATATAACCTCTTGTTAATACCCATGCTAAAACTCTGCTAGATATAACCTCTTGTTAATACGGCCAGTATATCATGTTAAACTAGTACTCTTGGCCATTTGTGAGGATAAGGATTCAAGTCTCGCGTTAGTTTTAAGAGAGTATCTACTTCTTGTAAATGGCTTTGGTCAATTTAAGAATAAATATACCAACGAAAGCACCTCAAAATATGCAGACAACAAGACATTGTTTCTGGATAAAAACAGGAATATCTAAGTTCCGGATCAAACCTATAGATTATTCATCTTAATGATAGATCACAAAGTGTGACAAAAACGGTCAATCTTTTCGTATTAAGTTACCCATACAGGTATGTGTTCTGGTGGGTAACAGGTATGTGTTCAGGTACAGGTACCGTGTTCGCCATTTCATTTAGACCCTGTTACCGGTATCAACTCCTCTAGGCCAGTACATGGTAAGATAGCTCTGAAACATTCCCGTGTGATTTTCATAGAGAAACATATTTTTTAACAATTTGATTAACTGCGGGTGCTTGGCCCCTCTAATTCGTAGGCTGAACTGGTTCTACCGCAAGGGTTTCACCCCCTGCAAATTTAAATTGATAAAATTATATGGCTGAGACCATTTGAATACATTACTTCCTGGAACAGCTAAGCAAAGAATTTTGCGAAAAAACTGGCAATTTACGTCGAATACAAACATAAATCGTTTTGTCTAGACTCCAAGACGGTTTGAAGATTACAATCAAACTCAAGAACACAACAAGGACAAGTAGTTCAGCCATACAACAAATCAGCAAAAAAATGGGAGGTCTGAGATTAAGACCTAGCTGCTCCATAGAAAATGTACCCAAAGCAAACATATAAGTAATATATGTGAAGAAAGGTGTGTTTAGAAACATATGTGAAGGAAGGTGTATTTCTTTGCCTGAGGAGATAAGTACTGAGGTAAAACAACAAAATCCACAGAAAATTTACAAACAACAGTTTAAATAGATATATAAAGGACGTTGTAAATGGTTACCCGAGGAGATAAATGCGAAGGTAAACAACCGAATCAAGGCCGGCATGATCAATAAGCTCGTCTTCCGGCATTTTGAGAGCCTGAGGCATCCAACCGAGGAATCGAACATACGCCTTGTAGTCTAAATTCACAAACTTGCTCACATATCCTCTGCCTCTATTCGCGGGGCTCTGCCTCTCCCCTTTCAGATACCATTTCGGGAAATACACTCGGTGGTTTATGGGCTGCAGCTTCAGAATTGCAAACGCCACTAGAAATGCAAACGCTGCCAGAAGATTTATCACTGCAGACACCGTAATGTCTCCCAATGTCGCCATTAATGCAGCTCTTTTTCACTACTTGTTTTCTCTTCCCACTGCTACTACTGCAACTGCTAACTGGTCATGGCCCTCGCGGAATATTTATGGATTAAGATATATTCATGTTGAGTATATGTCAATGTCTGCCTATTGTGTCAATTCGTGTTATAAAGCGATGGGTGATGCTTTTGCTATCAATTATTTTTTGACTGTTAGTGGTGGAGCCGACAAGGCTACAGTCTTGACGATCACAGCGGGATTCGAAACTGTGACCTCGGGACGTTGGAGTCGTATAGCCTAATACAGAAATTTCGCCTTCGAAGACGGAAGGTCCAGCCTGGCAATAGTACACAACAATAACTTATCGCTACAGCCTGCAATGACGCGTGCCTTCATGTACATCGTTATTATCTTTCTTTTGCGGCGCACAATGGCGCGGTATAGTTTACTTTAAATTTGACGGCCACCTTTCTCCGTAAAACGGCTACTTAATGACGCCAATTTTTCACTTTTGACCGTTTTAATAGATAAAGATTCTTTCTTGTCGGTTTAGCGAGGTCTACACTTCCCCCGAAGTTCATGCATATAAGCTAAAGATTCTACGCAATGATTCAAGGTAAACAATGAGACACCAATATTATTTGATGTGAGATTTTCTTTTAGAATTTTCACATGATTTGTTTTTCGTTAAAAGTTATATGATTCATGATGATTTCTAATATCTTTTTAGAAAATATTAATTTATGTAATACAATTGTAAGGAATTATGTTAAAATTAATTAAATTTATTATCATAATAAATAATTTATAATTTTAAAATTAAGAGTTTAGATTGATGACGACATCGAATTAAATTTATTTTAAATATTTTAGTTTTTGATTTAGTGAATTTAATTTTGTAAGATATTTTTATTTTTATCTAAAAGTTTGAGTTTATTAGATGACTACATATAAATCAATAGAAATTATGTTTGAGTGTTCAATTCATATCTATATTTTTTGAAATTTTCCTACATGATTGTAGAAGTGTTCACACAGCTATGGATCTCATCTTTTTATGCAAATTTGAAGTGTAATTATGGATATAGACATTACTAAATTTCAAGTTTGTAACAAGCTTGCCTTGATTTTTCTAACCTATATAAAATGGTAGTGTATAAAGGAGTTTGCTAGGCAAGTATTATTCTCATTTTGTTAAACCCTATATATTGATTTAAAGACATTGTATAATGATTGAAGATAATAGATGATAGTGTAGTGTGCCCTAGATTGCAACACAAATATCAATGTGTAATGAATTCTTCATGCCTTTGAATTTTAATAAAAATAATAACTTATTGAAACTCTATGGAGCATAGAATGTTATTTATTATCATTCATTGTGGCTTCCTTTATTATTTAATATAAAACTTTACACACCCCTATATATGAGGAATGTGGGGCAAATTATCTAAAAGTATGTTTATTTTTATGTTAGTGTGCTAGTTATTTTGATTTGTTGGGTTGTCATATTTAATCAATAGTTAAGAGTGTCTCTCTTTTTGATAATCTATAAGTTTATAAAGACCTTTTGGCTCCTAATAAATGAAAGTATTGTTTTGGCTTTGTTTATCATATCTCAACTCGAAGATTATCATCTAGTTTAATTACATGTATGTTTATTTAATTGTTTATGGCCCTCAAATGGAAGCTAGTTGAACCAATGTAATGTCCCCTTTTTCATGAGCGATGGAGTTTAGAGGAATTAGCCTATTCTTGATCCTCGTAGGCTAATGGAGCTTGATAAGAGGGTCGTTTGGCAGATACCCAGTTGATTGGTTGGCTCATTTCGTGATTTATTCTTCATATGGAGGTGTTCTAATGATATGTTTCTATTTTTAGAAACCTCATGTTATAAACTAATGTTATGTTTGCACTTTATGTTATGAATAATTATTTTATTATAAAGTGCAAAATAATAAAATAAAATAAAATAATATTCCTTCTAGAAGGTGACTTGGGAAAGTTCTAGAAGGAGGCCGACCTATTGAGGAAAAGAAATAAATAGGCATTGAGGGCTCATTTCCTGGCATCTAGATTTGTTGTTGTTGATGATGATGTTTGATGGTTGTGGAGCCTAGGGTTTCTGCAGTTGTCTTTGGCCATTGAGAACGAAAACTCTCAATTGGTGAGCAATTTTGAGGGTGTGAAATATCACTTGAATTATTGTAGCTGGGAGAAAGTTACTTCAGACTTTCTATTTGTGCTTCATTGTGAAATATATTTGAGTACAATAGCTAATGTATTATTGTACTTTCTGAATAAGGGTTTGGATTCAGCACAACAGCTGAGGTATTGTTGGGTTGATCATTTTATTGATCAAATTTTGCATAGTTCAATTGGTGAAGCTTTTGGAGACATTTTGAATATTGAAGACTTCATTCGTTGGAGGTAGATCTGCATTGTGCATACTCAGATTTAGATATCAGTCTATTCTAGATTTTTATGGCAGCTTATTGAGTCATTGTTTTGTATTAATTCGATTTGGTGCTTCATTGGAGATATTTTAGTGTTGAAGACTTTATTTATTTGGCATTTTGGAGGTCGGTTGTATTGAGGAGATTCTGATTTTTACATATCAGAAAAATTATAGTCAAAAGTCTGCATACTTATATGCCACGTTTTTGCATAAGGGAGCTCCATTGGGGTTCGATTTTGACAAGCAATGGTGGCGCATGACTCAAGGACATTAGGCGACTCCATTGGTGATAGTTAGAAAGTGCAAAAGGCTGAACATAAATTTTAATCTGCATTCACATCAGCAACAGGGGCGATTTCATGAAATATTCGATTTGACTTGTGAAGAGGTCTTTTGGCTTGGAACTTGGACGCTTCATCAACTATCATCCTAGGTGCCTTCATTCAATTAGGTTTCTCAATTATTAGCTCAATATATCATTGCATATTAGGAGTTTCATGTTGCAGCTGTAGGTGTGCATCTTTACCAGCATATTTATTTTTTGTAATCAATGTAATTGCCAAGAGTCTTGGCCCATTTCATGAGCTTTGTATTAGATATTTCATTGTAATAAGGGAGATATAAGTTGCTGGTCTCATTTGAGAATTTCAATATCATTGGTATTCAGTTTAGTAGTTTGCATACCAACTATTTGTTAAAATACCAGTTGGCTGTAGGTGATCATTTTTCATGCTTAGTTCATATATATGCATTGGATATTGCCAAAATAAGTTGCACATTCATGCTAAGATATTGTTTAGTCAATTTAGAGTCATTTGTAAGCATTCTCATTGATGCTAATTGAAGAAAAGATCCATTAAAGCAAACTAAAATGTTATATCAGTCATATGACCCTGGTATGCAAAGTGTTTGACAAAATTACCAAGGCCAAAAATTAGAAGTTTTCAATCAGATTTGAGCAGGGTCATTACAACCAACCTTGATGACAAATATTAATCGTTGTCTCCACATGGTCATCTAATTGAAGTAGCTTGAACTAACTTTGGTTGTAATCCTTATATTTTCATGTTTAAGAAATTATTTAAATATTAAAGGGGGGATTGATTAATTATTATTTTTGTTGAAAGGAAGCAAGGTACACAAAAATACTTCGTAAACTAATCTCAAAGGAGAGTATTGTGCAAATTTTAGATCTTTATAATTACAAAAGGAGAAACACATGTAAAACATAAACAAAATAACATTACAACATAGGTGTACCTGAGGAAAAATATTTTGGAAGAAAAACCCCACAATCTAAAGCAACCCGATGTAATATTCAATAATATATACATAGTTAAAATGCACTTGTAAAGCAAGACTTTACATCACCAACTACATATATCTAGAGTAATTTTCATACCATAACAATACCTACAAACACACTATCAAAACTTTTGTCTCAAGCATCTTATAAATTGAAGTAGTACATGAAACCATCAAATGATTGGTATTTACAAAACTATGAGCATAAACCACCCAAAAATGTGTCACCCAAATAAAAAGTTAGAAAACTAACACCTAAGTCCTAAGATGAGTTCCCAGACTAAAATAACATATTGTTGCTTGTGTTGTAGTGTAAAAAAAATACAAGAAAGATACACACAATATGCTCCCCCTTTTCACTAGTCTCAAAGTTCACCCCTAGAGATTATAAGTTTTTAACTTTATACTTAGTGCAGTTACAAAGATTTTACCGAATTGCAAGATTCATAGAATTCAAAATCGCCAAAAAAGCTTTTGATACAAAATAGACCTAATATGAAATATAAAAAATATCTAAACGGTTGCTTAGTTCTCTCCAATAGCTTTCTAATGTTTATTCATTTGCAAAAAAAAAAGGATCTAAGGTACAATTCATGGCATATCCAAGAATGGAACAATAACTAATTTCAACCTAAAATATTTAGATAAAAATGACATTTTTTTATTAAAACCATCATGGTCGAAAAGTAAACTTTACCAATTTTTCACTACCCATTTATTTACAAAAAGTTGACACCATGACAAAATGTTATTCCAAAAAAAAATAGCCATTTTGAAGCAAAGAAAAGACATCTCCTCTTGAAAGGGTGGCTCCTTGGTGGTTTTTGGGTGGCAACACTAATGGAGCAGCCAAAGCATAACATTTAGGGTGAAAATCAATTAGGAGTCTCTTTTAAACCTCTAGAAACTATATTTTTCATTATGATGGTTTAGGGGGAGTTGTAGGTGGCTCAAGAGGAGCTCATAGGGTCTTAAGAGGATTGAATCCCTTAGTGTTTAAAGCATTTATAACATAATTTTATTTGCTAAGAACTTAAAGTGCAATGCTTATGTTTTTAGTTTTTTTTTTTCAAATCTTGCCTTGAACTATGTGTTGGGAGGCCATACAATCCTTCTAGCAAAAAAATTGCTACAAATGCTTCTAGCACAAAAAATACACATTTTTTTATATGAAAATAAGGGTTTGGGCCTTCTAGATGCAATGGTGAGGCTATTTTGGCCTAAAAACACCCCATTTGAAAGCTATTCATTAGATATAAGCTTCAAACCCTTGTTTTCTACTACATCATACAATCTCCAATTCAAGTGAAACACAATTCAATCCTCAACTTCTCAAGCCTCCTAAACATGTTGGAATAGCTAAAAATATTGTTAATATCACCAAAAGAGAAAAAATCACCTAGATCTTACCAAAACACATATGTAATAGAAGAGATTAACATATATTCATAATTTCTTTTGATTCTCCAAATCATTCAAAAATACACAAGAAAAGCATATAGGAATTTACAAGATTTTGTATATAAAAATATAATTTCTCAATGAGCAATTCTAGTACTCAAAACTCTAAAACCCAAAGCTAAGGTACCATGTTAGAAATTTGAAATAGATGCATAAGTTAAGAAATTTTTAAGAGATAAATAAGCTATGAAAATATAAATGAAAAAAACAAATATTGACTAGGGATTCCAAGAGATGTGAAAATTTGAAGATGATAAAATTGCTTAAAGAGCTCACAAAGAGAAGTTATAAGAAAAAAATTAAAATACAAGCTAGATAGTAGCTTATATAGACTCAAGGAGAAAGTGGCTCGGTGGAAATTCCAACCAATAAGGAGTCATCAAAAAGAGGTATAAAAATATAAAATGTAATTCTCTTGTAGGGCGATGGCACCTCAACAACCCACTCGCCTAATTAAACTCACTTTATTAACTTGAGAAAGCTTCTATAAAAGTGTAGGAAAAAACTACGAAAAGGAAATAAAAACACACATTAATAATGTTGAAGGTACAATTTTACAAGTGTTGTTGTCTTTATTTTTATTTTTTCTTAGACCTATATGTTGTGAATGAGTGGAAGCATAAAGTCATGTCCCACATATAAGACATGTTAATTCAATAATTTATGCAAAATAATATGTTTGTCTTAGGACACAAAGAAAAGTGGATTATGTTCAATATAGATAATATTATTGAATATGTATGTCCCTTAAAGTTCCTTGTTATACCATTTTAACTCCAAGTCATGTGGAATGATATAACCATTTTCATAATTAAATGAGTTCATCGTGACATAAAAATTTGCAACAATGTATCCCTCATAAAAGCTTTCCAAAATATATATTTAATTTACTTATTATTTTATTTATCAAAAGGTGGCAAGTAGAGAAACTTTACAAAATCAAAGAAATAGAAGCATATTACCTTCTAAACCACAAGATAGCATCTTTATAGCACATGCCACAAGTTAGATGACCTTTGTAGTGTTCTTTAATCAGCTCAATAACTAGGAACATGAATTCCTCTACTCAGGGATTGAACATCACAACTAGCAGTCATGACCTACTAAAGAACCTCATTTAATTATCAACCTAGGGACGTAAACTTGAAATGGAACAACACAAGATATGCACTAATCACCCTTCCAGACATACATGATTTCTAAAATGCCTTATACTAGAATTTAAGTACTGGAAACAACTTTACTATTTAACCTTACTTGGAAATGAAAAACTCGAAAGATAACATATTCTGCCTCTAGTGGCTGCAGGAATAGTTGACAGCTATGTGTTTCTGCCAGCTGCAGGAACAGTCACATTAACTTCTATGAAGGAAAATGCAGCTATTCTATCTTGTAGAATAAAAGTATGGACAGTTCCCTAAGTGGGCCCCCTTAGGTAGTGCCAAAAGCAGACAACATATTAGGCAAAAAACTTCATAAGCTTTATTGATTCAGTGCAAACAAGTCAATGGCACAATCTCTTGGCTGAATTTCTAAAACTGAAAGTGTATTACAAAAGCGATTTTTCTAGCCCCTTCTTTGAAGGAGAATGGGCTATTTATTGAAAATTGATCCTAACTACTAACCAACCTTCCCTTATAAAATGAGAGGCATTTATTACATTTAACTAACTTAAGTAAAGAGGTGAATGACAATGAAGAACTAAGTCAAATTAGTTGAGTAGTCTTAAAGCGCCATCATCCTGGATTCATGCACCACCAAGACGACTGGCCTAGATTTTCAGAACACTCTCCCTGCATGGCGGATGAGTTGAAACTGTCTCCTCATCTTTTGCTGTTGAACCAGTCTTTATGGATTTGGTCTTCAATTCTTCAAGTGGAAATTGAATTCCTTTCCTTCAACCATGGTACCTGCAAAATATCTCGCCATCTTTTCCTAAGGAAGAAGGTTAGCTCAACACGTTCATCCTTTAAGACAATCCATTACTTTATTCATTCATTAATTAAGTATTAAACTAAGGCAAACATTGTTTCAGATATGGCTGCAGGAAGTTTTGGTAGTAGAGGCTGCAGGAAGGTTTATGATCACACAAAACCATAAAGTATTTATCAGACTAATAAAACATTAAAGGTAATAATCATGGGACTTCTTATCACAATATACTTATTATATTTAAGTCATAAAAAGGTCTATATCTATCCCATAAACAAACTAAATGTTTGTTTTAGCATAATAAAAATAGCAAAGTATTTATAAAAGTATGATCAAAATGTGCCAAAGACTTGGCTCATCACTCCCCTCAACCAACTACTTGTTGGACCCTTCAACAAGTCTAGCATTCTTTCTTCTGGCAAACTCTCTCAGATCTGCACTCAGTTGCTATCCACATTCGCCATTCTGGAAACTCCAAAAGTGAGCTCGCATTGCCTCCAGCCTTTGCCATCTATTATCTTCAGAACTTATGTTATAAGTGTTGTTATCTCCCTGTATAGCCAATAATGGCCATAGGAGAATAGGCGGATGCATAACCAAGGGCAACCAATTCTCCTTCTTTGTTCTAGCATTCCTCATGTACCTCTATGCCCTTCTGGTTACTGTATACAAGGTATTGGGAGTATGTGGTTCTGCTTTCTTTAGTTGGAATGAAAGATGCTCCCATCTGTTCTGAATGTGTAGGGTTGCAACATTAAAATCACTATTTATAATTTGGGAGTATTGAGAAAATACCTCTTGTCTTAGAGGCTCAATCAGTGGCCTGGCTCTTTCATCTCTCCACAATTTCTTCCAATCAAAGTAAATGCCCATTCCATTACTAGATTCATTTCTTATAGACAATGGCATATTTACTTCATCATGCATATGGCTATCAAATTGTTCTCCTCTACTTATTTCATTGGTAATCCAGGAGATTAGAGCGCTGATATGAATATCACTGACATAACATAAGGGATTCCATTCCTTATCTTGGGATACAACCAAATTATGCAGATAAAATTCACATAGGAGGTTCCTGATGTGCAAAGGTGAATCCCTGTATGCTTCATAAAATTCCTCAGAGGTATCCAAAGAAGGATTCTTACCTTGCCAGACTCTAATTAGTTGGAAGTTCAAATACAGCTCCTTGAGATACATTGCGTAGACTGGTGAAGGTGCACGACATTGCATCAGTTGTGGAACCAGTTCTACCAACTGGTTGAGAGTGTCTTTCAAGTTAGCAATTTCTAGATTCTTGTTCTAGATTACCCTTTGTAGTCTCTCAATTTCAAGTGTAGAAGCAGGCTGCTATTGCTGAAATTCTTGAAAATATGTCATTCCTGCGGCAAAGTTTGTGACATGGAGTGGTGGTCTATGATTATAGCACACCACAGGTGTCTCCTGTACTTATTCAAACACATCTGCCTTATCTTGCTCTTCTTCTGACGGAAACACAACCGGCTCTTCCTCCTTTTCATCACATTCCATATCTTCCTGTAGCTACTCTGCAATGGCAGCCAAATTATTCAGGGCAACCCCTTTAGGTGTTCTCACAACCTCCTCGATAACAGGTTCTTCTCTCAGTTCAGGACTGGAAGGATCTGAAGGCGGTGTGGCAGGAGTAGTATTAAATGATTGGCAGGCTGCTTGGCTGTGGAGCCTAGAGCTCCTTCTTATGGAAGTAGGAATTGTTTTATGCTTTTTGGAAGGTTTTGCTATAGGAACAAATAATTTTCCCTTTTTCTTTCTTTTTGCAAGCTCAAGGGTTACTACAACAGGTGACTTTCCTTTCCTATCCTTGGGAGACGGCTCATGAATTTTGATAGGACCTTGTGTCGGCGGCTTGGAAGTTCTTTCAAAAAGAGGAACATCATCCTGTGAATCGGATGATTCCTGAGGAGAGGACATAGCAGCAGAGGTTTGGCCTGCAGACTAGAAGGTTCGTTGCTTAAAGGTAAGAGGTTTACCCCTAGGTCCTACATTTTGAATTTTAGGGTTGAATTGGACCGTGTATTCCTCCCAGGTCATCCCTGATGCGTCTTGAACAAAATTTTCAACAAGTAATTTAATAAGGCAGTGGTGAGATACAGAGTTAACCCTACCCTTTTTAAATTCAACAGCACTATTGGATAGCAAATTATAAAGAAAGTCGGGAATATTCATCAACAATCCATGGCGCAAATGAGACAAAAGTTTGAAGTGATGAGAATGCAGGACTGAAAACCTACCTTCACAGGTTATGTATTTGATGATATATTGATGATATACCCTGCCCGTGACACCCAATCCTGCGGCAGACTCATTCTTTGCGCACCTTGCTTATCTACCCGTAGAGGAGGGTCATTTGGCTGAGTAAACTCAACCCTAGTGCTTCTTGCATCTCTTCCTTTGGGAAATGGTTCACCGACTTGAGGTAATCCCATTACCTCAGCAATTCTATCAATTGATGCATTGACTGTTATGCCTCTAACTTTTGCTTCCCCATCATGAAATGTCCTTGTGAATTCCTCTGCAATGTCTGTATTAAAAATCCCAAGCTTCAGGAAGTAATCGAGCCACCCATATTTCCTGAATAATGGTACATGCAGCACATCTTGCAGTAGGATGCTATGGTCTATAGGTTCATGCCGAATCGGCTGACCTCCCATTTCTTTTTGTAATCAAATGCGTTAAGCAATGCTCACTTGACTTTTCCAACTAAACTTCTTGTAACCCAATTAATGAACCCTTTTGCAATTCTATAACACTCTGTCCCTCCCCTCAACCGAAACTTTTGAACCTCTTTTCAAAAGTGACAGAAAAATAGGAAAAACAACGTGATCATACAATATTTTAGGAATGTTGATGGTGTTTTCTGCACGGCAACAACTCAGACAGAATACAATATTCTATCTCTCTTGAAAGGTTATTTTCAACAATAAATCACTAAAAATCACCCCAAGGTCTCTCGGGTGTCAGGTCATGACAATGCATAAACAACTCAGATAATATGTGAAAATGATGGTAATCACAAAGGGACCTTACTACAAGCAAATTGTAACTTTCCAATTTATCAGATTATGCAATATGATGATCTTTAATCCTAAATCTAACCAAATGATAAAGAAATAGCAAAAGATAAGGGTGCAAGAATATGATAAAATCTAAACTACTCCTAGAATGAGTAATGCAAATGACATATATCCATAATGGACCAATCTCAAACAACCAATTCCTACTTAACCCACAATGCAATATCACAAGAACGGTGCAATCTTCTGAGGTATGTAGATTTTCAAATCATAGACATTCATCCATAATCGAACTTAAGCACATGTGAATATATGGTCCAGGTTGACTTCACCAGCCTACTACAATCAGATAGTTACTGGGAGTATAGACCAGAGATTGCTACAAACATTCCAAATATGAAATCATAAACATCATTCACCAAACTAAAACTAGTTCTTAATATTAAACCCTAAATCTTTAAGCAATGTGAAAGATAGAACAACAAGAACCATGCGAGATGAAATAACACAAGAGATTGCACCAGGAAAACCACAATGTCTTCAATTATATTAGGCCACCAAAATGTTGCAGCAATTCCACTATTTTGTTTACAATACTTGCTTCAAGAATTTGATAAAATGCTCTAACTCCTACTTGTTTCTAACTCTTCTCTTTTCTCTAATATCTAATTTGTGATGATCCCTAATGTCTTACAATGAGGCAAGAATGCCTTTTATAGCAAATCTCAAGACATGTCAGCCCAACCAAACATTTACAAAATAAAACAATTGCCAAAACAAGTCGGCCTCAGGAATCAAAATAAGGCATACATTAAATGCTATCCATCATCAAGGTCGGCCTTGACACAATCCCCAATGTAGTCTGGTCCAATGCATGCCCTATAATAATAGGGAAGCACAAATCTCAAAATAGGCATTAAGTGTCGCTTCCCTTATCCTTGCTCTGGGCCAACGACCCTTGGACCCTCAAAAATGTTCCATCCAACTCAGTGACAAGTGGCAAAGGCAAAATCTTGAATCTACATTTAATAGAGTCAATCTCCTCCTTTGACTGCTCAACAGTCTTATTCCAATCAACCTTGTTGGCTTGATATTTGTCCATCACTGCCAGATATGTGGCTGCATCATCTAACTAGTGGCTTATTATAAAACTCTCAGAATCTGGGGCATAAACTTCATGCCACCACTCTTTTAGCTATTCTAGACTAAGATATTTTGGGGCAATCTTCCTCCTTCCAGTCATTACCTCAAAAAATGCAATGCATCCATCATACACTGCAGTAAGATCACCATCTATTTGTTTCTTCCACTTTTGTATCTTCTTCATGGCCTTCTGCCGAATTTGCAGAGCTTCAAACCATTCCCAGGGTTCATTAATTCTAGAAGAGGGAAGGATCCCATCCATAGCCAATTGTTCTTTACCATGTCCCATGATAACTTTAGATTTCTGCAATAGAAGGTCAATGTCTTCCTTGTCTTGGGACAGCACATATTCTAGCAGTTCTTTGGCTCGGACCGCATCTTTCCCAACCGAAAGGATATCCTTGATCACACTATCTCCCTTTATCTGTACATCTTTCAACCAATCTATTGCAGTTTGAGCTGAGGCTTTCATTTTCTCAATTTCGAAGATGGTTTCCTTGGGCAGAAAGCCAGGAGTGGTAGAACAAGATGGGTGAAGAGACTGCAGGGGTTTCATCACTTCCTCCAAGCATTTCCTAAGTCTTTCATTTTCCTTCTTCAGCTCATGCTTGGTCTGTTTCTCCTTTCTCAATCTGCCAATAATCACAGCACTAGACCCTTCATATTCATCAATGTCCTGCTCCATAGAGGTTGGTCCAAGGTTGATAGTTTGCACATTGTAATCCTGACCAGTGACCTCTTCTCTTGTCTCGTCCGCGGCAGGAGTGGCAATTTGAATAACTCGGTTATTTGCCTCATCTCTCTCCATCTTTGAGACCACTTTGGCTACCTTATTTTTCTTCCCTTTGCCAATTTTGGATAACATTTCATCCCAATACAAGGGAGTGTCCTCAACTACCACCTGTTTCTTCCTTGCAATCTCCTTTTCAAGCCAATCCAGGGCTGCAAGTTCTACCCGGATTCCCTCTGTTCTCGCTTCTTCTTGTTGTTCTGTCACTTTCTCTTCTTCCTTTTTAGTTATTTTATCCTCCTCCTCCTCAGGGAGCAGTTCACCTTGATCACCTTCTTCAAGCTCCACCTCTTGCACTGGTGATGGGGTTCTAACTGGGATATCTTCCTCCTGCTCAGGCAATCCGTTTCCTCTACCATTTTCTGGAGAATCCTCATACATCACTAGAGGAGAAGGAAGTTTTCCTACCTCTTCCACCTCAAGCTCAGCCGCCTCACCAAAGAGCACCCCTTCCTTGAATGGCTCTGCTTCTTCGCTAGTCTCATGCTCCTCAGGAATTTCTTTCTCATGCACGCTTGGTGGAGGAGAAGCAGCCTTAGATGGCTCCACAACTGGTGACTTCAGAGGAGGGTCAGTCTTTTGCATTTTCTCCTTTGGAGAGGGAGTCCTGGATTTCCTCATGTAAACCTTTGTCTTCTCTCCTGAGCTCTCTATATCAATAATTGGAGGCTCCTCCTTTGAAGCACCCTTCTTCTTTGAACCTCTAGTTGTCCTAGCCTTCTTTGGTGGTGGAGGAACATCCTCTTCAACTGGTTTTTCTAATTCTTCCTCATTAGAGGACCTGCCAATCTTTAGAGTTCTACTCCTCTTCTTTCCCTTGGGCTTCCTCTTTGGTTCGGGCTCACTTTCCTTGGGGCCTCTAATCTTTATCTTGAAAGGAGAGCTCTTTTTGGTTTTCCCTTTGGGGTCATCATCCCCGGATTCTTCTGAAGTAGACATGGGGTTAAGATTTCCCATTAAATTGAAGGTACAGGTTACCTTCTCACTCTCCAGCTCCCAAACTTTATGCTTCAACCAAGAAGAGGTGAATTTCATAACAGGGACCATTAGGTCCTCCAACTCTGTGACCTCATCTTCATTCCAATTGATTTCTCCGATCAACCTGTCCTTCACAGCTTCATAGGCATGATCCTGCACTAGGTTTCCATCGTCCTCCAGTTGGTCCGGGATTAGTTTGACATTGTATTGCCTGATTGCCTCAACAGGAAGCCTAGAGTACCTCTTCTTCCTTGCTTCAAGGTCATCCTTAATGTTAGCCCAATAATCCTCCAGGTCATCTTTATGCCGGTACTCCCTAGTGGCCTTCTTCTGTGCTTCTCCTGTGATATCAAAGTTCATCCTTTTAGAGTGAAAGGAGAAACCATGTGCTGCCAATTCATCTCCTACAGTGTGTGCTGATTGGATGGAAGGGCACACTTCTCCCACGCCAATTCCAAGAGGGAAATCCCCGCCAAAGCCTGTTTTGTGCTTTTCCTTCTTTACTATGGCATCAAACTCACAAATCTGTCTGACAATTTCCAATAGCACAATGTGATCTGTGGGGTATCTAGGTAATCTGTATGGAGCGACCGGGCATCCATCAATCTTGATGTAGGTGAATGTGGGAAATTGAATAAACCAGGCCCCATAATTCTTTATCAATCCCTTGGCCCCATCTGACAATCTCACATGCTCGACATTCTGGAGCATCCTTGTGATATGCATTGTGAATGCATCATTAGCCCTCCTGTAGTCTCGGTGTCCTAGGTGCAACTCCGGGTATACTTCATAGACTATGTCCTGCCCAAATGTCCCTTGTGGATTTAAACCCCTATATGGGTAGAATCTAGCAAGCACATACATGACATAGGAGGACATGGTGAACCTCTTAGTCTCAAGGACGTTCCTCAGCTGTCTATCAATTTCAGAACTAATGAGCCCTACCCAATGATAGTTAGTTCCCTGTTCAATTTTGGTGATCACATGGACCATCCAACTCTCCAACACTCCAACGGTCTTCAAACCTACCACCCTGCTCAAAAATGTTATGGCATTGTAGATATCTGATTTGAATTTGATCCTATGCAACTGCTTGGGTAGTTTAGAATGATGTGATTTTGGCTTCTCCAACCAAGAGTTGATCACCTGTTGAGCTTTGGTGGGCTCATTTTCGTAATACGTCCTGGCCAAGTCCATGTTTAAAACACACACAGAAGGCAGATCAGGCATGTCGAAGGCTTGTGCAATGGAAACAGGACTGAAGTTGGCCAAAACTCTTCCCTCAGTGCTGACAACCCTTTGTGTATCGAAATCATACTACCGGGGGCACACTCCAAGATCAACTCATAACATTGGATTGCAGGAGGAAACCCTGCCACATGCACCAGTCCAGACTTCATCATTCTGTTCCTTAGGACCGATAGATTCTTCTTAGCTGTCCTCTGCTTGAACTCTTCGTATCTCCAGGCCCCTACATTAGTGTCTGACACTTCTGACCATACGGAAGATATCTTGCTTTCTGTTAACTGACTTTTGGTATCCAATCCTAGTTTTTCTGCCTCGGAGATAGATGACCCCTCCGTGTCACCCTTGGACTTTCCTACTGCAACCCTGCTTGATTCGGCCTACATTCACAAAGGACATCATTAGTATTCAATTATCATGCATATTCCAATCCAAAGGTTAGCCTAAAATCATATAAAGCGATTAAAATCCATCATAAACTGCTAATCTTTGAAGATCCAAAAAAATAAAGCAGTCCGGGAAAACCATGCAAACCGGGAAAATCCAGTCAAGGCAGAATTTCGGAGAAATCCGACCCAGACGGATTCTTGCTGCCAAAACGTCATTTGTCACATAAATCGTTAGTTCAACCAAAAGATCATCAAATTATCCTATAATTTGTTCATTAGCAACAAGAAATAAGTAATTAACATTCACTCCATTAATCCTATCTTCAGAAAATCAAAAGGATAAAGCGAGACAGGAAAACTAGAAAAATCCGGACGAGACAGATTTTCGCGGACAGTTCGAAATGTTCCGGTAATTATTCCACTCTGCGGAATTATCCTAAACCAGGAAAATCCGGGTGCACAGAAATTCCGCGGACACCACGGGAACCCGACGATAGGCTACACGGGAACCATTAATCAAACAATCATGCAATCTTTTCTACTTGGATTCTAATGGTCCCGAAATCGACACTACTCAACAAAATTCTGAATGCAAATGGTTTCAAGTTCTCAAAGCTCTCAAAGGACAAATCCTCATGACAAAACAACGATGCCCTAATTTTGATAACCAGACCCCCACCATTAAAACTAGGGTAAGCCCAAGGTTTAAAATATCATCTATAAAGATCAGTCTAGGGCACTTCGGTTCCTCACAAGGTAGGGATCAGTTTAATATAAGTGCAAGGTTGAAAAATCATAACGGATTCAACATTCTGGGCCGAGCACCAGAAAAACCTTAACCTCGCACAATATGGCAGATTACACACTAAGAGGGCAAACAATCCGACCCAGAACCCCTTTCCAAATGGAGGCACCCGTCATCTAGTCGATAAATACAAGCTCAGAGGGTGCGGGTGATGAGGTTTCACGAAGAGATGGGTCAAACCCTAACTTCTATAAATACAGAATCATAATCAAGCAAGGGCCGACCCGAAATAATCATCATTCAACACGGGAAAACTCAACCATCACGCAAACAGATAAGAGGGGCCATCGATAGCCTACCATGGATTATTGTAGATGAGACCCGAACTCAAAGAAGCAACCACGAAGCAAGCACGCCCAAGCAATGAAAGCTCAAACTAGTGCTCCAATCAATCCACACGCAAGCTATTCATAATCAATCCTCAAAGCTCAAACAAAACTCTCAATCGCCAGAGCAGCAAGCAAATGAATGATGAAGTTAAAATGATGCCTAAAAGACTTAAAATCCTTCCTCATACGCGTCTGAGCAAAGGTACCTTGGTCATTAATGAGCGACATGATGCGTTTGACAAATCCAGAAACCTAAGCCCAAAACAAAATTTCAGAAAATCCCAAAATACGCAGAAATCCGAATGGACACAGATTTCATGGAAATGCAGAAATCGGAAATACAACGCAGTTCAGGAAATTAGCACAGTCCGGGAAAATAAGGGAAACCAGAAAAATCCGCCAGAACCAGAAAATCCCAGAGTTAGGCAGAAACCCGGATTCGAAAAATTCAGCGATGGACAGGCAATGAACCAGAGCCCGGGAAAATCCGCCAGAGCCAGAAAATCCCGGAGTTAGGTGAAAACCCAAATTTTGCTAAAACTCAATTTTAACCAACTCAAGCCTCAGGGAAAGATCAAGGCCAACAAAACCAACATGTTAAGACCTCCAAAAGGCAAACCCAATAAAACCAAAGGTCAAAAGACATCAGAAAAGAGGGTCCCGACTCCAAGTGGGGCATGTGTGCAAAAAACTGCACAAGGAAGAGAGTAATCATGGATAAGCGGAATACATGTAGGTTCATTATTGCAGGAAGGAAAGGTTGTTTGAGGGTTCTTGACAACTGATAGGACAAGCTTATGGTGGTGAGAATAAGGATGTGGCGAAGTAATATCATAGAAAAATGTGCTCAATCATGCGAATGAGCCGAAGGAAATGGCAACCATATAGAAAATTATTCACTTTAATTAATACTAAATTAAATGCAACAAATAAAGTAACTAAAGCAATCTTAAGGTGAAGTGGAGCGTACCTAGAGAGAATTGTCGTAATTATCTGATGTGGCCTCCTTCTTCATTGCAATACGTGACACAGAGAAACATGGATGATATGGAAAATGACAAGTGGATGATGTGGAAGAGAGAGGGTGAGTACGGATGGTGGATGAAGTGAATGAATGGATTGGGGATCTTATTAGATAACCCCTTTATTATGATTTGGTATGCACGTTTATGAATGGCCTAGGAATTTGAGTCGAGACTCAATTCCTTTGGCTGCAGGATCGCAGCTATCCTACTCAATTTCGAACTATCTCAGAAATGTTTCCTTGTCAATGGGTTTAGAATAGAGCTTGAGGCGATGCCCATTGACTAGTAGCTTGAATCGGACCTCATCAATGGTCCTTAATTGAACAACACCATTGGTGAATACCTCCTCTATCTCATAGGGACCCAACCATCTCGTTTGTAGTTTTCCTAGACTATCCTTATATCGTGAGTCATAAAGCAAAGCCCAATCTCCTGCTTTGAATTTCTTTTCCTTGATGTATTTATCATGCCACCTTATTCTCTGAGTTTGTATCATCTCAGTGTGTTGCAGGGCATCCTTTCAGAGCTCATCCAGAGCATTAAGCTGCATGACTCTGTCTTTTTGTGCATTTGTTAAATCCATGTCCATCTCTAATGTTGTTCTTAGAGTCTTATGTTCGAATTCTATTGGCATCATAGCTGTTTTACCATACACCATTTCAAAAGGTGTATATCCTATAGTAGTCTTCCAGGTAGTACGGTAGGCCTATATAGCTTCTGGTAACCATGCGGCCCAGTCCTTTCTATGCAAATCTACAGTTTTAGTCAAAATGGCCTCTATGTCCCTATTGGTGACCTCAACCTGGCCATTGGCCTAAGGGTGATAAGGAGTTGATTTCCTGTGTCTTATATTGTATTCATTTAATAAGGCTGTGATAAGTGTAGAAGTGAATTGTGCTCCTTGATCTGTCACTATTTCCCTAGGGACACCAAACCTAGTGAATATTTCCTCATAGAGGAATTCAGCTACTTTATTATCCCTAGCATGTTTCATAGGTTTAGCCTCAACCCATTTTGTCACATAATCTATGCATACAAGGATGTAGGACTTACCATTGGAAGGTGGATCAATTGGTCCCACAAAATCCAATCCCCATTTATCAAAGGGTGTAATAACAACTTGTGGAAATAGAGGCATCTCATCAGATCGAGTTGGTCTTCCCATCCTTTGGCATCTGTCACATCTCCTGATATATTTGGCTGTATCTCTATGCAGAGTTGGCCAATAATAGCCAGTATTTAAAATTTTCATTGTTGTTCTTTTGGCAGCAAAATGTCCACCACACGGCTCATCATGGCTTGCATGGAATATATCATGAATGTCCTCCTCTTGTACACATCTCCTCATAACTTGATTTGGCCCTGTATAAAACATGCAATTTGCAATCCAAGAAAATTTAAAGCTTTTCTCTGCTAATAATCTTTTTTCCTTAGGGGAGAATTGAGGAGTTCTTCATGTCACTAGATAATTTGCTATATCCGCATACCATGGGCGAATAACCTTGATTGCAAACAGGTGCTCATCAAGAAAGGAGTCTTCGATAAGTGTAGAGTCATCTTTCCTTTGAATTCTAGAAAGGAAATCAGCAACCACGTTGGCTTTACCTAGCTTGTCCACAATTGTAATGTCAAATTCTTGCATCAGCAATAACCATCTTGCTAGTCTCCTTGATATTGAGCTTTTGTTTATGAGATACTGGATTGCTGCATGATCAGTGTGGACAAATATCTGATAACCAGTGATGTAACACCCGAATTTATTGAGGGCATAGATGATTTCCAACATTTCTTTTTCTGTAACAGTGTAGTTGAATTCAACCCCTTTCAGATTTTTGCTTATATAGTAGAGTGCATGTTCTGTTGATCCATCCTTCTGCCCTAATACTACTCCAATGGCATAATCTGATGCATTAGTATGAATATGAAATGGAAGTGACTAATCAGGTCCTTTCAAAATAGGTACCTGTGTAAGGGTGACTTTTAAATCAAGGAATGTTTTTTCACATTCCTCAGTCCAAGAAAAATTTGCATCTTTCTTCAACAGACTATATAAGGGGCCTGCTGTTTGGTTGAAGTCCTTGATGAACCTTCTGTAGTATCCAGCATGGCCAAGAAAGCTCCTTACTTCTTTCTTCTTGGAAGGAAAGGGTAGATTAGAGATGACCTCAATCTTAGCAGAATCAACCTGTATTCCTGTAGCAGAAATATGGTGACCAAGTACTATTCCCTCCTGCATCATCATGAAGCACTTTTGACTATTCAGCGATAGGTTGTGATCTTCACATCTCTGTAGTACTTTCTCCAAGTTGGATTGAGCTTCCTCAAATGTTGTACCATAAGTAGTAAAGTCATCCATGTATATTTCCATGCAATCATATGAGATGTCTGAGAAGATACTTATGACTGCCCTCTGGAAAGTTGCAGGTGCATTATAGAGACCAAAAGGAAAAATTGAATAAGAAAATGTTCTCCAAGGGCATGTAAAAGTAGTCTTTTCTTGATCCTCAAGAGCAATCTTTATTTTATTGTACCCACTAAAACCATCTAAGAATGAGAAGTACTTTTTCCCAACTAAATTATCTAGAACTTGATCAATGAATGGAAGAGGAAAGTAATCTTTCTTTGTTGCCAAATTGAACTCTCTGTAATCTACACATACCCTCCATTTTCCTCCTTTCTTAGGAACAATAACCAATGGGAAAACCCACTGACTATCCGAGATTGGGTAGATAAAGTCAGCTGTTAACATTTTATGCAATTCTTCTTTAACAATTTCTCTCAAAGCTGGATTGATTCTTCTTTGAGGCTGCCTGACATGTTTGAACTCACTATTAATGTATATGTGATGTGTACAGAGTTTTGGGTCTAAACCCTTCATGTCACCATATTCCCAAGCAAAAGCTGACTCATGACTGGTAAGCATTTTGATCATAGATTCTTGTTGCTCACTGGTGAGGTTTTTATTGATGCTCAAGGTTTTTCCTACAATTACCTCAACTTGGGAGGTTAAATCTACCATAGATACTTCAGACAAAAATGGCATGTCTACCTCGTGGGGTAGCAAGGTGTGTAAGCAATCAGTTGTTGTAGGATAATAAGCTGATGTAGGCGAAAGAAGAATAGTCTGCAAGGAACATGGATTTTTGTCACAATGAAAGTATTCGGTACCATAGTTATTCAGCAGGATATTGGATAGTATATCTTCTTCTTCTTCTTGTGCAATGAAAGGCTCTCTGGTAATCATCATTAAATTGGCCACGGAGTTCACTTCCTCCTCTTCTCCCAAATATGGCCAAACAACCTCTCTAGACTCAAGTTGGGGCAGGGCTGGAGAATAGAGTGTAAGCTTCTTTGTGCTATACCCATAAGATATTGTCATGTTACCCGACCTACAACCAATGTAAGTATCAGTAGTAGCCAACCAAGGCCTTCCTAGTATGACAGGGTATCCCCCTAATGATGCCTTTGGAGATAAGACTATAAAATCAGTAGGGTACTCCCAGGAATCCAAGGTGACTACCAAGTCTTCAACTACCCCATCAAGTTTGACAGTTGAGCTATTAGCAAGTTGTAATATTGTACGTGTAGTCCTTAGGTCTGAAATATTAAGCTTTACAACCAGGTCCTTTGTCATGACATTGATAGTTGCACCAAGATCTACTAAAGCATTCTTAATTTGCAACCCATTAACATTGATCTCCACAACAGGGCTTCCTGGATCTAAATATTTTGGGATGCTAAGCTTCCCTAGCATTAAGTCAGAGAGTTGGCCTATGACATGGATAGTTTGAGGGTCTTTCTTTTTCCTCCCCGGTTTCTTCAAACATGCCTCCTTGATGGCCTTATTATAGATAGGTACTTCTTTGATTGCTTGGAACAAGGGGATTTTCACACATATATGCTTTAGCTGGTCAAGGATGTCAAAGGTAGGTTCCTCTTGTTTTTTTACATTTTCACCTTCCAACCTCTATGGAAAAGGAGGGAACACGTTAGCAGATGCCTTAGGTAATGATGGAATCTGAATCTAAACTGGCTCATTTGGTTGGGCTTGGTCATTGGTATCTTCTTGGTCAGTCTCCTCATATGACAATTCTAAGATTATGGGAGGAGATGGTGTGGGTAGCACAGTTCCTGAAAGTAAATTAATATTATTCAGGTTAAGAGAATAGGCAGGCTGATGATTAGGATCAGCAAAATAGACTTGATGTTGCTGCTACAGTTGCTGGTTATTTGGATTAGGTGCTACCTAAGTAGGTAGTTGGGTTGATTTTGGATTCTGACCTTGATTAGCTGCAAGAGGTGGCATAATGGATTATTGTTGTAGTTGTTGCAGGAAACCAGTGGGTGGATTTAACCATTGATGGCCTCCTCCCCATTGGTTAGGCTGCTGCCAATTCCCTTGCGGAGGCTGCCACTGATTTTGCTGTGGTGATTGTCAATTCCCTTGTGAGGATTGCCAACAGTTTTGCTGGGCATTTGGCCAAGGGTTATTCCACTGAGGTTGGGAGTATGGCCCATAGTTTGGAGGGTACTGGTTTTGCCATTGACTATTATATGAACCAAAATTTTGCAAAGGGTCCTAAGGCATACCTTGTCTTGGGGCCCATGGCCTGCACTGAGCAACAAAGAACACCTCCTCCTCTCCTTCAATAGTTTTGAACTCAATAGGGAGATGTACCTCCAAATTGGCCACTGCTTTACATCAGCAGTATTTCTTTTTTTGTCGGCAGTGGGGGTAATATTCAACTAACATTGCCTCAGCTTCCTCTTTCTTCCTTCTAGCTTGCATAGTATCCAGTTGAGTAGCTACACCATTGATGATATCCTGCTTGAAATCAGACAAGAGATTGGTAATCTCCACTTTAGATACTCCAGAGCCACTTTGTTTTGTAGAAGAAGGTCTAAACCCCCTTCCCTTCTTTATAGTTGCTCTGGAGTAATTGAGACATATTTTCTTGATATCATCCCAATCACTTTGGGTGAAATCACCTCCTACCATGAGGTCAAGAGCCTCCATGCAAGTATCATTGACTCCCCTTAAAAAGAGAATTTTTTGAGATTCCTCATTCAGCTCATGATGCGTATTTTTTTGCACGCTAAACAAGAATCTTGACACATTATCCTCCAAGGTTTCATCCTCCTTTTGTGACATTTTGAAGATGTCATCTCCTCTTAGATCATTTCCTCTACAATACTCTTTATATTTACTCAAGAACAGAGTCTTCATTTGATCCCAAGTGTTAGCTACATTGCTTCCCAATACCATGAACCATCTCAAGGCTGCCTCCTTTAGAGTAGAGGGAAACAATTTCAGCTTGTGTTCTGAGGTTGTATAGTCATAGCTTCTACAAAGGATTTCAAATTCAAACAAGAAGGTATGAGGGTCCTTAGTAATAAGTCCATAGAACTTTGGTAGTAAGGAGGCAGGGATGTTCTTGAGGTTATTATTGCCATGTAGGTCAGGGATTGGAAATGGAAAAATAGGATTTGCCATTCTTGGTTGTATTATTGGATTAGCTCCTGGTTGATGAACTATAAGAGCAAGTGGATTATTTGATTCTGTTCCTTCGGATGGGTTAAAGCTTGGTTCAAAGGAAGAAGATGAAGTAACTAAATCTTGGACAACATCCTCATATGGGCTGTCTTGGAATAGGTTATGTTCAATCTCTTCAATATCTATGCTTCCGGGAAGGAATCTTCCAAATTGGTCTCTTCTTCGATGCATACAACAAAAGTAAACTAACTATGAAGATGTTAGAATGCAGGATTCTAAACTAAAAGTACTAAGAATGAAATCTTAAACTCTTTTACTAGCATGCCTGTAATAGGTTCTTAGTTTGACACCATCCCCGACAACGGCGCCAAAAATGTAGTGTTCTTTAATTAGCTCAATAACTAGGAACATGAATTCCTCTACTAATGGATTGAACATCACAACTAGCAGTCATGACCTACTAAAGAACCTAATTTAATTATCAACCCGGGGATGTAAACTTGAAATGGAACAACACAAGATATGCACTAATCACCCTTCCAGACATACATGATTTTTAAAATTCCTTATACTATAATTTAAGTACTGGAAACAAATTTACTGTTTAACTTTACTTGGAAATGAAAAACTCGAAAGATAACATATTCTGCCTCTAGTGGCTGCAGGAATAGTTGACAGCTCTATGTTTCCGCCAGCTGCAGGAACAGTCACATTAACTTCTATGAAGGAAAATGCAGCTATTCTATCTTGCAGAATAAAAGTATGGACAATTCGCTAAGTGGGACCCCTTAGGTAGTGCCAAAAGTAGACAATAGATTAGGAAAAAAACTTCATAAGCTTTATTGATTCAGTGCAAACAAGTACATGTCACAATCTCTTGGCTGAATTTCTAAAACTGAAAGTGTATTACAAAAGCGATTTTTCCAGCCCCTTCTCTGAAGGAGAATGGGATATTTATTGAAAACTGGTCCTAACTACTAACCAAACTTCCCTTATAAAACGGGAGGCATTTATTACATTTAACTAACTTAAGTAAAGAGGTGAATGACAATGAAGAACTAAGTCAAATTAGTTGAGCAGTCTTAAAGCACCATCATCCTGGATTCATGCACCACCAAGACGACTAGCCTAGATTTCCGGAACACTCTCCCTGCATGGTGGATGAGTTGAAACTGTTTCCTCATCTTTTGTTATTGAACTAGTCTTTATGGATTTGGTCTTCAATTCTTCAAGTGGAAATTGAATTCCTTTCCTTCAATCATGGTACCTGCAAAATATCTCGCCATCTTTTCCTGAGGAAGAAGGTTAGCTCAACACGTTCATCCTTTAAGACAATCCATTACTTTATTCATTCATTAATTAAGTATTAAACTAAGGCAAACATTGTTTCAGATATGGCTGCAGGAAGTTTTGATAGTAGAGGAGCTGCAGGAAGGTTTATGATCACACAAAACCATAAAGTATTTATCAGACTAATAAAACATTAAAGGTAATAATCATGGGACTTCTTATCACAATATAATTATTATATTTAAGTCATAAAAAGGTCTATATCTATCCCATAAACAAACTGAATGTTTGTTTTAGCATAATAAAAACAATAAAGTATTTATAAAAGTATGATCAAAATGTGCCAAAGACTTGGCTCATCAACCTTTATAGACACGACAAAGAACTCAAACACATCAAATGGATATTTTTTAAAATAATTGAATAAGAAAAAGTAGTGGAAGAACAACAATTATAGGATAAAGGACTATACAACATAGTAGATAGCTAAGAATAGGGAGAATTCTAACTCAATAGTGATCATAGAAATTACCCCCATCATCAAGATTTTTTATCAAAATAGAAGCCTCCAATGATCAGAGAAAATATTCTCTACAATGAGAAATCATTATGTACCTCAAAAGAAAATATAGATATTTGAAGATTTTTGAATTTTTTGGTGTAGGAATTTGTTTTACTAAATTTTTGCGCCCTTCCTTTCTATCACAATTCAAAACATATATATATATATACTTAAATTTTGAGTTCCACTTATCCTTATTAGGGGCCACCTTTTTTCCTTTTCACGAGTATTTTATTTGTCTTAACTTGCATAATTAAGGTGTGTTTAAATGAAAACTAATTCAACATGACTCTTAAAAAAAAGGATTTATTTTGGAATTCTATCCTTGCATTTTTTGTCCTTGACAATATTGCATAACTCTTTTCTAATCATATAGCCCCTCTTGATTCAAAAAAAAATCTTCAAATGGTTGCTTGACAATAATATAATATAGGAGATTAAAAACGTTGATTAGAATGTAAAATGATAGTGTTATTTTACATTATTCATACTTTGTACTATATATTTGTAAGTTTTAATATGAAGTTTTGAAGCCTCTTGGAGGTGTCAAAGTAAATTAGTGAGAAGCTAAAATAAAGGCAAATCATCAAACTTGTTGATCAACTACATGATGGAATGTATTAAGATAAGAATTATTAGATTTGGAAACTATCTTGAATTCCTATAAAGTTGTAATTGGTTTTAAAAAATAAGTGCAAAATCAAAGTTCATTTAAACCATTATTTTAAAAATGAATTTAATGTGTATTGTTTGATCACCACCCAATGGTGGGTTAGGTACAACCCATTTAGTTTCATTTATTAATATTGGTTGTCGAGATATTTTGGGCTCTTCTCTCTCAATCTTTTGCATTCTATTTGATCAGTTTATCCTTCCAGTTATCACTTGGGTCATTGGAGATATCCTAATTTAGCCCTTGATTTTTGCTCAACACTAGTTTTTAAGAGTTATAAAGTGAGTTTAATTTAAAGCTAATTATTCTAAAAGACAAAAATATTTGTTTGTTGTTGAAATTGGATATATGTTCTTATGGATTATTTCTTCAAAGTTGAGGGTTTCTATTTTGAAACAAATATGTTTGGTTTTAAACCCAAAAAATATATGGCTTGAATATGTTTCAATCACGTGATGAAGGTATGAAAATGATATTTAGGCCACAAAGCCACATGCAAAATTTTGGGTTCCTTGTCATTTTAATTTTATTGAAAATATTTGCAAATTTAGGATTCAATAAATATCTTCATTGTTGAGGATTTTCAAAGCAAGATTTTGGTAAAATTTGTTTATGCGTCTAATAGAACCCAATTATTTTGTTTGAGTGTACTTTATATGATAGAGAAAAAAGATAAATGTAGATGTTGAAAGATATATTTTTAGTCATTTGTAATTATTGAAATTTGTTTGTAAATTAATTTCAATAATAGGTTTATTAGTTAAATGCTATCAAAGTAATATTTTTGGTATAACTGCTTTCATGAAAACATGGTCAAGATTACTAGTTATATTTTTTATTACTAATGGGCTTTGTTCTAGTGATGTTGAATTGGAATCAAGAAAATAACTCTTATAGAGGTGGAGCTTGGGGAGGTTGGAATAGTTGATCTAATTTTAAGAATAATTACTTTATCAAAGGTAACCATGGAGACACACTTCAAAATGATGAGTCTTTTCATTGTTTAGGTAACAAGGTTCATGATAGGAACACTTAAATATCCATTTGCACAAATTCCCATAAGCCTCAACTATGTAGTATTCTCAAGCGATCTTACCCAACATGAAAAGTTTAATCAACTCATTATTGAATAGAAAAACCCTCATTTTATTCCAAATCCTTACCATAACCCTCCTAACCTAAACTATTTTAAAAATAATATTGGCAATCTTGTCATGAACTATCCTACTCACTTAACCTCTTGTTCTTAAGAGTCAATTCATTCTCACTCTTGTTATTTTCTAGTTGCTCAAGATGCTACCTATGCTTCTCTAAAATTTGATGGACACTTCAATCTCCTTTGAGTCAATGAAACTATTGGTCACCCTATCTCTCCACCTCATGCTCATTCTTCATCCCACCCCACTATCTTTTGACAAGTTATCCCTTCCACATCTAAGGTTGTTAAATCCTCTTCTACCTCACCTTTAGTGACATAAGTGCTCAAGAAAGTCAAATTGAAAGTACAAGATGAAGTTAGGATTTTGACTTATACTAAATTTCCCATAACTTTGTATGAGCACATAGAATAAAATAAATGGCCACAATCCATTACAATATTTGACTCGGGAGGATGAGTAGGCTACTTGTTATGATTGAAAATTATTTCCTTTCTACTTTGTTAGTGAACACTATGAGTTTTGTGTTTGATACCTATGGTACTTTGGAGATTTTGCATATTCAATGGACTCATGTTGGATAATTTATGGTTGGTGATATATCAAATTTTATTGTTATATATTAGTTCATATGACAATTGATTTTGTAGACATTAAATTTATGTACACACTAATTTTTGTAATACCATCTCATGTTAAAATTCAATGCAATTACCATCCCTTAATCTATTAAAATAATTAATATCATCCTAAGTCCATCACTTTATCACAATTAAATTTATTAAATAATATTTATTATTTAATTAATTTAATTCAATCTAAATTATCCATAATTAAATTAAGTTAAATCCTAAATTACACCTCACAAATTAATTATCAAATCAAAATAGTTAGCTAAATAGTCAATTTAGTTAACTCACTGATCAATTCTATTAAGAATCCAATCAGTTTGGCCAACTCAAGATCATAAATTAATTAAATAATTATCAATTCACCAATCAAATGAGTTGATTATCTAGATCTCCATTTATTTTTCAAATTGATTGCCACCTCTTCCCTTCACATCCACTAATTATGCACCTAGTTCATGATCAAGTATTTAATCTCCACCATTAAATTTCCATTCAAAATTTCAATAAATTGGAGCTTAAAATCATCCATTTTCATCCACTCCCAAATCAAGCAAGTAGATATTTTTCATTGAGCAACAACATCCACTTCATTGACAATGACAGTTTGTATTGGTTTTACATTTATGATTTTATTCATTTTGTTTTTATGCAAATTGTTATTGCCCTTAATTGAATTTAAGTGAGAGTTTTAATTTCATTCAAAGTTTGATTATGTTATTTTATTATCCTTTTTATTTCCATTTGATTTCACCTCTCACATTTTTGGCACACTTGGTGGGACCTTGTTATGAGCTAATTCATTAATTACAAAATTGAATGTTTATTGTTTTTGCAAGTTCTAAGCATTTTCTAATAGGTGGGACCTACTCTTTTGTCTAGATTCTATCCTTTCCATTTTTATTTTATTTCTTACATAATGCGTTAAAAAAAATTAAATGATAAGGTTTTTTTGAAGATTTCAAGATTTTGTGAAGCTTTCATGTGGCTTATGTTTTGAGGTAATCCTTATTTTTATTTCATGGAAAAATGTGAATAAGAAGTTTTAGAAATAATAATATTTTCATTTGTATTGGTTTTTTGAAACACAACAATGAAATCCTTGCTTAATACTATTACTGACTTGTCCTTTGGATTAATAATCAATAATACCCTTGGTTGTGCATGAGTGAATATACTTGATGATATAAAAAAAGACTCATAAAATAATGTCTAGACATATTCACTTACTAACTCATTGAGGTGTTTGATCTAAGGAATTTGTTGGACCTACTTGATGTGGATGTCATCATTACTAGCAAAGATGCTCAAGAAATACAAATATCTTTACCTCTTCAATAAAAAATATTTTTCATATGCTCAAATGAAGATGGTTTTGAAATAGTAATAAATCATAATGCTTGGCCACTCTCTTGGAAAATGATGCATAAAGAATAAAGAACAATTCAAAATCTAAGTGGTACAAAAGTGTAGTTTAAATATTTTCAAATAAATCCATTTTGGTATATATACTGCAATCTAGGCATTCCACGGTTGTGCATCTATCTATAACAAATAGTAGATTGCGTTAGTGAATTGGAATGAGTTGTGATGGTTAAATTAAGAATGCAGCGCTGGCAGCTAAAGTTTATGTTTTTCTCCATATTCTTTGATGATTTATTGTGATTTGTTTGAACATCTTCTTCATAGTTTAAAATTAGTATCTCCTTGTTTTGTTAGAAAAGTAGATCATTAGTTCTTTGTTCTTTACCTAATCATCACGTTAGCAGGAGAATGGTTCAGTCTAAAAATGCATGTGCCTAAATTAATATATCAAAAGCACAAATGAAACTCATCAATCAATTTAGATTGGTCAAGCACTTGTTTCATATCTATCACACTTGATCGACTCAAAGATAAGTAGGGGAGAGGACCCAATAGTTGAGCACGTTTCAATAGTTGTGATAGTAGTTGTAATGCCCAATAGTTGTGATAGTAATTGTTTATATAATGCCAATAGTTGTGACTTGAGTACCCATAATTAAACAAAATGTATTTTTTTGATCTAAACAGTAACCAATCATGCGATGCCACATCAGCGTTCAACTATCCATGATGTGAATGCACAAGTATTGGTAGCACTTTTTTTTTGGGCCTTTTTAGACACCTTGACAAAAAGCATGCTGTTGTGGCATCATATTTGATGATGTGGCCCTGAAATGAAAGTTATAAGCAAGGGACTTGCCAAGTAAGCTGCTGTAAAAAATTGGGTGTGATTTGAAATTTCCACGTAGGATAATTAGAAGCGCGAAGTTAGGGTGCACAACTATTGGGTCCTCTCCCCTATCCATTCTCATTTCATTTTCTAACGGCTATCTTTACATCATTAATTGGATATTTTTACTATTACTAATATTTAGGTCCATCTTTCTTTTTTAAGTCTATTAGATTATTCGCAATTTATTTTTCTAACTATTTTTATAGGATGAAATTTGAAGACCATATTTTAATTATGAGACTACTAACAAGCTTCATGTAGGTTTGATACAAAGACATAATTTTTATATCAATCTTACATTTTTCCTTTGGATAATTTAAAATGAATGCTTCACACTTTATTTGGTGCTTAGTAAATGAATTTTTTGTTGTGTTTTTTGTTGTTTAGATTAGAGTGTGTCTTGGTAATTGGTTGCATATGCTCTTTTCTTGCATCACAAGGTGAGCTTGGAAATCAAAAGCAACTTAAACTATCACTTTTTGCACCAAGGACATGCTACATATACTCTCCTCTTGTATTAAAAGACAAACTTAAGGATTAAAAATATATCAAACTTGTTTTGCTTGTGACTTAGACCTCATTACCAAGCACTTGTATTTCATTATTTCTAGGTTTGCTAGTATCTGTATTTGATCATCAGATCTAATGGGATCTAGTGTACTGACATGGTAAATACAAATTTAGGGAGGAGTTGCCATTATTGGCTAACTAGAGATGTGTTTGAAGCACTTTATGAAATAAGGTGGTTTCATCATGTTGACACTCAGTTTTTATGTTTCATTTTTTTCTTTTTTTGCTCCAAAGGTTGTGCATTTGACCTTATCTACCCACTACATATAGCTTTTAGGAGACATCCTAAATGGATCCCCTACATGTCAAAAGATGCAAAAATTCACAAAAAATATAAGCCTAGGTTGGTTTTGATGTTTTCTTTTGTGTTAAGAGTTATTGTCAGCCTTTTGGAGTTTTAGGGAAGTCCATACTTGCATACCTTCCCTACTGATCCCAAAAACTCACTCATTCCCTTGTAAAATTTACCTAATTTTTTTTTCGGTGCTTTAGAGTTTTGTGTCCTATCATCCCTATTGAACTTGTCATCCTGGCATACCTTCCTCGAAAGTTCACACTTTCCCTCTAAGTCACTTTGCAATTTTTGGAGTATCAAAATTTCTTGTACCCTGAAACCATTCCAATAGCATGTGGTATAAGTTCTTCCCACTTCCTAACCTTGATCCATTGCATTCCAAAGAAAACTATTTTTTGGGGTTAGACTTTCAACCATTCCTTAAACAAGCACTTCTTGCCATCAAACCTTGAAAGTCTAAAAAAAATGACTGTTCAAAATGGTCTATAAAGTCAAATTTTTAGTCATCTCCTTGACTCGGTACCAAGTCATGCCCCATCCCAACTCCCTAATCTTGACATCAGTGATAACTTTAAGAAACCCCCCCTCAAGAAAAGATATAAAATACTAGCGAATCTTTCATTTTTTTGGACAAAATATTAATTTCTATTGGCGAATCTTTCCTTTCTTTTGAAAAAAAAACTATTTATTGACGATTTTTTTCATATCATTAAAATTTTATAGAAAATCATGTTAAAGATGTGTTAAATTTTATAGAAATGTTTTCAAGACACAAGTTATGTTGAAGATGTGTTAAGTCCTCATGAATGTTAAGAATTTGTCTTCCGGAATGTGATGGTTTTGTGTGTCAACTTGCATGTTATTGGAAGGAAAAGCATTGCTAAAGGTAGGGTCCATGCCTAATGCACTATTATCAATACCAGGAGTAGTAGCTTAGGACAACCCAAGGTCCACAATGAGTGCGTTATCGCGGGATGCCATGAGCCATGAACTTTTGCTCACTAAAGTATTATCAATAGGGCACCAAACACTCATACAAAGGCTACTAAAGGCGAGGTGAAATGCAAACTAGGAGCAATACAATGCTAATAATGAAAATTTTGGAAACTATAATAGAGATGCAATAAAAAAAACATAAATGCAGAAAATGTTCTGAAAGTAACATAAATTATAGTGAAAAATATGCAACTGGACTAATTCGTCTAGGGTGGCAAATGAGTCCAGGGATTATTTAAAAAAAAAAAATTCAAAAATTTTAAGATGATTTTTATGCTTTTCATATTGTCTGATGCAAAACTATGATGCATATGTAGAATTTCAGTGGTGTTAAATGATTGGAAATGCAAAAATGAAAGCTATATGATCTTTTCACTAATGCAATTTTGAAAACCCTAGGATGCAAAACAATGCAAAACCTAATGCAATGTTGATGCAAGTTAGCCCTAAGATGTAAATGCACTTGAAATTAGAAGTGAAAATGTTCTAAAGTCGGGTTCACCAAAATGTAAACAAAGAGTTTGGCTTCCAAGGGTCTTTCTAGCACTTCTAGGGTTTTCACCTAAAAGAAGAAAGATGGGCCAAAATGCAATGTAAACACTTGAGATTAATATAATGTGGATGAAATATGCCTAGATGAGATGATATAAATGAAAAGTACTAGTAAATGGATTGATTATGCATGCAAAACTAAGAAATGCAATGTGTTTGAAAACACACTGTGATATGAAAAAAAAACTAAAAACATGAACAAACAATAACAAAACTTGATGAAACTGAATGAGGTGCACCTAGAGGCTGAAAGTTGATGTTGAGAGGTTCTGGAATGCTACAAATATCAGTGTTGAATCCCACTAGGACTCATTCACCACAGATGGCGAATTAGTCATGTTTCTGGTGAAAACTGTCAGAATAGGTTTCGGGATGCCAAGAACAAAAAACTTCAGAAAAAACTTTTCCTAGCTTGGTAGTGGGACTCATTCACCACAGATGGAGAATTAGTCCACCATCAAATTTCTAAAATGTCAAAGGTCAATTCTATGGGTCTTGGTCTGCACTTTTCTACCTAATAGGTTGCCAAACCTGAATCTGGAAAATCTGACGGGAAAGTATTCTCCAAGCTTCAAATAGGGTTATGTTGACTTTGATGGCTTTACAACACCTTTTTGACACCTTTCTCTTTGAAAAATTTTCCTACAAGACCTGCAAACACACATGCAAAGAGGGAAAAGTGTTAAGGGTTAGAGTATAGAGGTTTGCCTTGGTCAAACCCCGGTTTGGTAATCAAACCCTTGATAATGAAATGGAACAAAAAGAGAATGATGAAAAAATAACATGCAATGTCATAAACTCACCAAACACTTGATGTTGAAGTCCAAAGATATGCTGCTCCAAGATGCTTGAATGCTAGAATACTTAAATGCTATGATGAATTGAATGCATTAATGAATAATTGAATGAATGGGTGAATGGGGGTTAAAATGAATAGAAAATCATATATTTATACACAATTATGCCCTAATTTCCTGAAAGTACATCATAGGCTGACCTTAGGTCTTAAGAAATAAAAACTCGCTAGTAATTTGAATTTATTTTTATTTTTGCGCCAAGAGGGACTCATTCACCCCTAATGGTGAATGGGTCCCACTCAAGGCATGTGAATGGGTGTCGGAAATTAAGTTGTCTTAAATGATGTTTGTCGGGTTTATATTCAAAAACACACTTAATTAAGGCCTATAAGTGCATAAAGGGGCCAAATAAAGCATAAAAAAGGTGTATTTGTTGATGACAAGTCTAGAAAAGTGTGAAAGTTTGTTACAAGACTTTACAACACTTTAAAATAAGACTTGGCAAGTGATAAAAAGGGGGTATATAAGTGAATTATAATAAGAAGAGTCTAGAAAAGTGTGAAAATCTATTACAACACTTCACAGTTCACCTTTACAAGACATCATAAAGTCTTAATGATTCATAAAGATTCAACACCTAATGTGAATATGTGGGTCACATTACAACATTGAATCAAGGAAAAATCAAGTCAAATAAGCACAAGGAGGGACAAAACAAGAAAAAGTAGAAGGGTTACTTTTTCTGTGTCCACAATTAGATTAAGTTTACATAGGGATAAGGTTGTTGAGCTTTAATGACCCTGAGTTGTCACACCTCACAGGATGACAACACTTGTCATAATCTTATTACATCATCTCTCTCCCCTTGGCCTATATGACCAATGGATTCCCTTTGTAATTACACACCATTCATTCTAATTCTCAAGCTCATTGAAACTTTGCATTCTCTTGAGAGGAATACAGTTTATTCTTTCTCATCTCTTATTTTTGTATTTGTTTTCTTTCTTTCATTTCCATTTTGGGTAGGCTATTTAGCAAAATATTACATGGTATTAGAGCAATTACGAGTTGTAGATTAACAATATTCTAAGAAAATTTGGGAGTGTAGAGCTATTTTTCAAAGCATATGAGTATGCTCTTCTCTTGCATCCTTGGATGATCTGGAGAATTAGAAAAGTGTGGAGAAAATATCAATTTCTGGGGGGGTTCAATCATTGACTTGTTAGTTGCAAGTTTTTTTAAGCTTCCTAGAGAAATTTTGAGCTCACCATTGATTCCAAAGTAGTTAGGAAAATTAAATTTGCCTTTTATTTTGTCTAAATTGAACATCAAAGACCAGATTTGTAAGAATTCGAACAAAAGGTTCATTGCCAGATCCAACAAGGAACTACCATTTTAGAGCATTCTGGGTCAAATCTAACTTTGTCATCGCATTCAAAAGACCCAAAAATGCTAAAATCTATTGTTAATTCGTCAATTTTAATTGAGTTTGCAATTTTTTATTTTTTTAATCCAAGTTTTATTTTTATTATTTTAAAAATCATTGTTTAAAAGCAAAAGAAAAAAATAAATATAAAAAATAAAAAAAGTTATGGATATGCGAGTACCCACATAAGGTTGCGCACCCCATAAAGGTGTGGACCCATGGGGTCTCACACCTTTATTTGGCCACCCATAAAGCTTTTTAAAAAGCTTCTCATTTATTATAAAACTTTTTTTAACTTTTATTAAGTCTTTTATTTATTGTGGCAGCCTTTTTAAAGTCTCTTTTAATGCCCCATATTAGGTAGGGCTTAAATTTGATGGCCATATGACTGTATTTAGAGATTTTTGCGTAAAATACAATCAAATTTTTAAGAAGATTGTATAAGATGAAAGGAGAGATTTTGGATAGACTGTCAAAATTTATATAGAATTATAATGATATATATTTGATTTATATATAATTTTACTTACACTAAGGTATATCATAATGTTTTAAGAGCACCTTTGAATAAATAACCGTCATTAAAAAAATTGTTGACAGGCAAGGTCGATCTTCAAATTTAAGCCCTGATATGAGGTGTTGGGGAGGCTACACCCCAGCTCTCCCTGCCCCTCGTTCCCCTCCACTTTATTACAAAGTTTTAAAAACTTTTATTATAAAGTTTTTTTTTAAAAAAAAAATTAATAATTTTCTTTTAGTTAAAACTTTTTAAATAAAGTTTTTTTTAATAAGGCTTTTTAATTAAAGCTTTTAAATAAGGCTTTTTTTTAATTAAAAGCTTTTAAATAAAGTTTTTCCAATATGTTTTATTAAATATTTTTTTTTTAAATATGGTTTTAATTAAGCTTTTTAACTAAATAAAACTTTAAAAAGTTTTTTTAATAATTTTTATAAAGTTTTTCTAAAATAAAATTTTGTTAATTTATTTTTAATAAAGTTTTAAAATAATATTTAAAAAAAATCTTTATTAATTTATTTTAATAATTTATTTTAATGATGTTTCAAATTAAGTTTTTTAAAAAACATTTTTTTTATTAATAAGTCAAATTGGAAAACTTTTTTTGATTGATTGTCAAGCTTTGTATTGCACCATTCGTGGTGTTCCTCCATCCGACAACCAACATGGACCAATTGTTCTTGACATTATGACATCCCAATTGGAGGGCATATTTAATAGTCACATTTGGTTGTCAACTTCAGAGTTGATTTTTGATTGGCTTCTTCATCAGAGTTTCCAAATTTGCATTATTGATGTTGTCCAAATAACTCCTATATGTAAAGATGTTGTAAATGCACTAAAATAAAGTGCCACAATCTTGTCACTTCAAATGTAATATGCCAAATCTTTCATATTGTAAGCTTCTTAGGATTGATCTATGTATCAAGTGTCAGTTCCTATATACACAATGAATGTAGCAACTAGTTACCCATGAATTTCATGTGATGGACTAGATACCATATGGACACTCTTGTTAAGAAAGTAATCTCTTTATATTCAAAGAATTAGGTTTTACATCCAAAGACTTGGTACTTGTATTTTCAACTAATTTTTAGTTGAGCAGTGTCAAAAATTAGTGATACTCATACAGACTCTACCAAATATGTAACTTTGAGCATTCGAGAGTATCCAGTTGATAATTATGCATCGGTCTCTTTAATTCTGATCTTATTCTTATTACAATGTGGGATTCATTGATAATTCTTCATCAGTAGATACAACTTCTTCATCTATTTTTTGGAGTTTGGACATCAGTGGTTAGGTTTTTTGTTCCCAATGGGATTTCCCTTTCCTATTTTTGTAAATGGGTGCATTTAGATCCTCTTACCCCATGTTCACATTTATATGCTTTCACAATGATAGATTTTGCAGATATTCATGAGTTGACAGTGGGTGATCCCACAATACTGGTTTATAATTTTTGGCCAAATTGGACATTGAATTGAATATTTTTAACTAAATTTTCACTTTCAGGCACCTATAGTGGCTAAATCGTGAAAAATTTGAAGATGATGCAAACTAGTGATTTTTGATATTTTTTCTGTAGATTCTAAATATATTTTTTCAATTTTTATCTCCTTCAAAAACTAGTTTTTAACAATAAACACCATTTTTAAAGAGTGACATTATTGGCTAACACATAACTTTTTTTCTATGAAGGATAAAATTCTTTTTTTTTTTGAATTTAGATTTGTAACTATGATATCTAGTGCATGGAATTGGTTTCATAGCATTTCATTGAATATTTTTTTCTCAATTAAGTTTCAAAGTCAAACCAATTATAATTTAGACATGATTTACTGGCTAAAACATAACTTTTTTTGTATGTATCAAAATTCAATTTTATTTTTTTTGTTAGATCAAGGACACCAATATCTAGTGCATAGATATTTTTTTGATAATTTTCTATTTTTCCATATGCGAAGAATAGAGAGCTTGATTTTCAATGAAAAACCTTGTTCACAAGAAATAAAAAAATAAATATAATAATCAAATTAAATTTATTTAAAATTATAATTTTTTGGAAGCTTATAATAAGGAATACATACTTGCAAAAGTTAAATTTTAAATAAATTCATTTGATCTCCAAAAAGTAAATCAAAAGTGGTTTTTTATCAACATTTTGATAGGTGTAAAGGAGACTCCATTATAGGTATGGTTTAAAACTAGTGGGGTTATATCCAAGGGGATTTGATCTAAGGTGGTTTGATCAAACCCTCTTCAATTGGAATCCTTTAAATGGAACTTTTCAAGGCTTAAATCATTATATTTTTTAAAAATATGTGATTTCAGCAAAAAATAGTATCTCCCAGAAAGTGTAAACCGCTATTGTGGGATCACCCCAGTTTCAATTCAGTCTCCATTCATGTTGAAATCTTTTGTAGTGGTACTTGAATCTTCATATCAATGCTTGTCACCATTTGGAATCTTTTTAGAGTAGCATTTGGAGGACTTATCATCTTTGGTTAATGCTCTACATCATTCTTCACATTGTTTTACATTGTCCCCTTCTTTAGTTAAGATTGGGACTCCTGACATTGTGATGTTTGAACCAATTCCAGAGACTTATTCATTTCAAGAATGGGAATAAATATTGCATGTATCATTTTATTCCCAAGGGGAGGAATGTTGTTCAATGATCTTGGACCATCTTCACAGTTCTATGTTGAGCATCCACCTTCAATACATTATATTGGGGGGTCCACTTGACCTTCTTTGTTCATTCTCTTCTGGGGGGAAATTTTTCCTCACATGGGGTTTTGTCCTTCACATTCTATTGAGATAATTTTCACTATTTTTTCTCTTTTGGAGAGGAGTTTTGTCCCACTAGGTTTTCTCCTTTTCTCTAGTTGTGAGAGATTTATATGTACATGGGTACCTCATGAAGCCTAGTAGCCGAGACTCGTATTTACATCTTTGCATTGTATACTTCTCTCTAGGTTGCACTTAAGGGGGAGGGGTGTTGGTGTGAAAAGGGTACTTTATCTAACTAGTTTAGTTACTAGCTAGTTATCCATTTAAGTTCTCTTTACATTAGATTAAGCTTACACGGTGATAAGTTTGTTGAGTTTTAATGACCTCGAGTTGTCACATCTCACAAGATGATAACACACCATAATCTTATTAAATCCTCTCTCTCCCCTTGGCCTATATAACCAATAGATTACCATTGTAATGACACACCATTCATTCCAATTCTCAATCTCATTGAAGCTTTGCATTCTCTTGAGATGAATATAGTTTATTCTTTCTCATCTCTTATTTCTCTATTAGTTTTCCTTCATTCATTTGCATCTTGGGTAGGATATTTAGCAAAATATTACACGATCCTTCAAGGAAGCCATTGGAGGATGGTGAGTTGCAACACTTTGTGATTTCATCATTCTTTCCCATCCATTATCCATTTATCATTAACATTACTATTATGAAAGTGGAAACACTTACACGAGGTTTAACTAAAGTGAGCCTCTAAATGACACTTGACATTTTCTCTCTTTGTGAATGTGCAAATTTCAGGTGTTCTGAAGATTGAGGAAGGATTGTTCATTATTGCATTTGAAGCCTTACATCTTGTCAACCTATGAAAACTCAATTACAAAAATATCCAACCACATTCTAACAACTTTGTAGACAAAAATAAGAAGCTAAGATATATCATCAGAGGACCCCAAAAGTAGAGAAGGATACCCTATTAGAGATCCATACACCCCTAGGCATCTCAGTCCTCCTATTCAGCTTAGAACCATTTTTTCAGGATAGTACATAGTCTCTTGCACTTTCTAGACCTACTTGAAAACTGCTATGTCAGTCTGTTATTTGTCAGGATCTTGCATTTTTCATATTGGGTCATATAGTCTAATTAGGTTAATCATAACAAATCAATTCCAATCTATTTTCAAGGCTCTAAGGATGTATATCTAGGTTTGATTGAATCACGTTCATGGTTGAAATTCAATCTATTCACTCCATTGATTTGCATTCTAGAGTACCTTTGAAAAAGGAAGAGATTCATCCTAGGTTTTATGCATTAAAATTAGGGTTCAATTTTTTATATGTTACATTTTGGTGAACCTAATGTGTTGACATTATAAACTTTCTAAAATTGTAAGTCTTTCAAACCCTTGATCTAGGTTCTAGATTTATATTATTTTGCATTTCTCATTTAGGGTTTCATATTTGCATCATAAAAATTCATAAAAATTCAAAAATATTGCATTCGTATTGCATTATAGCTTGCATTAAGGTGTGTTTCAATCATTTAGATCAAAGTTTCATCCAAAGTTTCACCCCCTTTTTGTTTATAGATTATCACACATTTGTATCTCATTTACATTGGAAAATTTTGAAAAAATAGTCACTACCAAACATGTTTGCAGATACACATAGCAACCTTATAAACAACTTAAACATTCAGTTTTTCAATTTTCAAACTCCCTATCTATTTATATGGTTAGTCTAATTGATCAAATACTAAAGAATTGAAACAATATCAAGATGAAATGATCAATTAAAATGCATATTCAATGAGATTCAATTACACAATACTAGAAAAAATTAATTCAAAGCAATAAACATGAAATTCAAAGAAAGTGAATCTAAACTAGTATGCAAACCTCTCAATCCTATTGTGGATTGATGCATAATGAGTAGATGTGGATGTGGATTTCTCAGTTTTATGCATTGTCCATTGTTGTTGCAAAAACTTGATTAAAAATGAGGGTTGATTCACAAAAGATGCACTCAAATTGCTCACAAATGAGTAATCAATTTGAGAGAATAACTTTGATATGAATATTGTGGATGAATTCATGTTAAATGGTGAAGTATTTATAGATTTCTTGGTTTATGATCAACGATCAAGATGGAAAATGGTGATCAATGGATGAAATCGAATGAGAGAGGAAGGTATGGATCAAGGATTATATTGGTCAAGTGGTTGATAATCCATGAGACATGAATCAAGGATTAGATCAAGGGCTCACAAACCATGAGAGTTCCAACAAGATCCCTTAATTCATGGAGAAGAAGTTGAAGATATTTCAAGTTGGAGGGAAAAAAATCAACTTTGAAAAGGGAAATTCCCATGGGAAATATTCGTTGGAGAGTTGGAGGAAAATTAGTCAATTAAAAAATTCATGAAAATCATTAATTGTGCAAGTTGGAAGAATTAAGAATTTTAATTAAATAATTTGACATTATTTAATCAAAAAGAGGGAAAATGATGAATTATGATGAGTTAATCAAATAACCTTAGTTATTTAATCAATAGAAGAATAAAATAAACAACTAAATAATTTGACATTATTTAATTAAATAGATGAATTAGGTGAATTATTCTTGAAATAATGTTAATAAGAGAAATCCAATGTGTGATATACTCAAGACATTTTTAGGTGTCTACATTTGCCCCTCTTTGAAGCGAGGTACCTAATGTGTTGCATTGCATCAAAGAATTGATACTACTTGGATCCAAAATTTAAAATTCTTCAATTTTTTCATATGCCTCAATGTTGGTATGCTACCTCCTCAAGAGATTGAGCAAAAAAACTACTTTTAGGTGGAGATCACGATAAGATTATGAGAGTGGTTTGGCTACATAGAGGATGAAAGATACATCTTAGAAAGCTCAAATGTTGGATGTAGAAAAAATTTATGATGCATACACACTCATTAGCCATGGGTAGCCTCATGCATATTTTTGAGATATATCACACACTTAACATATATCATGACATTTATTTTTTGATATATATATGAGATGAGTGACCTTTGATGTGATTATTACATGGTGCTTATGCATGTGTTGATCTTTTATGATGTATGATGTATGGACATGATTATGCATATAATTATGATTATGGATGCATTATGTATGTATGGATGGATGTATATGTTATGTATGTTCGTGATATGAGATGATATGACATGTTTCTATCATGGATGATAGACATTTCCTTTATTATGACGCTTATGATTTGATATGCATGTGACTAATGGTTTATGGATGTAGGATGGATGTATATATGTATGGCCTCTTTTTTGTAGCTTTATATGATATATGATGATCATGCAAGATGTATGCTATGAGATGTATGTTGACAATTTGTGGATGCATGCTATTTTTTTTATGTCATGATGCTTGGATGTTAGTAAGAACAAGATAAAATGGAATGAAAAAATAGAATGAATGAATGAATGATATTGATAAAAAAATACCAACAAATCTATAATTATTTGAGAATTTATTGGATATGTGATGAGATAGTGATGATTTTGCTTTTGCTTCTTAGATTAGGCTTAAAATTTGTATGTATATAAAATCTCTTCCATGAACAAAGTGAACCATGTAAAATTTCTTTTTTGTCTCGCTATTATTTCTGTGTATTTTTATTCTTTTGTTTATCTATTTTGTTGTCTTCAATTTATCTGCATTTAATTGGTATTTCGACCCTTTATCCTTGCCTGCAAATTTCGAACAATATTCAATGACTTCTTAAACAAAATCCCAAGCATCCTAAAGAATAAATAATGTCTCCACCCTCACATGTACATTTTTCCCACTCCATTATGTATGGAGATCATACATTATTTATCATCTACGTAAATAAAAATAATTTTAAAGAGAGGATAAATGCAAGGTGAAAGACACCTAATTCTAACAATAGTTGTGTTTTCAAGTCCTTGCTTTCCTCAATGTATATACTATTGAGTTTTGCTCCTTATATGTTCCTAATGATTTTGGAGAATACGTTGATCTTTAGGGCTAGATATCTAAAGTCTCCATAATGTAGATTAGATATAAGGAGGAAATTTCAATATGGTGGAACAACATACTGGTTATTGTTGGTATAATCATAGAAGCTCAATAGAGATGAATTTAATCACCAGATTTACTCTCTAGGCACGGTTGAATGTTTATAGCTTTTGAAGAAGAAGTTGGCTAGATTTAAAAATCAATCAAGTTGTCACCACTCTAATAATTTTCTCATTGATGTAGGTAATATTTGAAAGGCACACTAGGTCTACTTATGATACAAGTATTTTTAAGTATTTGTTATTCGGGGGAACTCTAATACCTTATTCTTTCCACCCTCTAACCATTAGCAATGAATGATTAGATCTTGCAAAAAAGAAGCTTATCCTTTCCACCTTCTAACTATTAAGCAATGAATGATTAGATCTGAATGATTAGATCTTGCAAAAAAGAAGCTTATCCTTTCCACCCTCTAACCATTAAGCAATGAATGATTAGATCTTGCAAAAAAGAAACTAAGAAATTGAGAATCCTAAAAGAACAAATGTACACATTTCCTAATCTTTAACAACAAATTTTGTACTTTATGTACTATGTATATCTCCTTACTTTATCATTACTAAAATTAGTTAAAAATATATATTCCCAACATCACATTTAAACCGCTATCAATTTGTTTAAAGTACTTTAATTTAAAAAAAAACTTTTTTAACTCAAAACAAAGAGGGGAAAACGAAAGTGACATTTAATAATTTCAACTCCATAGTCCTAAAAGTATTCGTTAGTGGGTCTACTTTCTAATTGTAGGGCACTTTCGGCTCCTTTGTCCTGTTTCTTTTCCTCGGATTCTTCGCTTATTTAACGACTATTGGAACAGTCCACTGCCTTTTATTATATCATATTATATACACCACTTCAATGACGAAGATGGTAAGCATTTCCAACAGAGATATTGAAATAAAGAAAACACAAGATTGATTCTTAAAAAATTGATAAATTACACTAACTTCCACGTGAAGATTAATATTCAAGTATTATAGTCTTCACGTGAAAGTTAATGATCCAGCTATAAAGCAAAAGACAGAATAAAAAAAGAAATGCATGTGGTCCAAAAGGCATTATTACTTGACTATCAGTTAAGTTAGTCGTTTCTGAAATTTGACGGCGTACGGCCAGTTTAACCCGTATATTACGCTGAATAAATTAGTTTAACCTATTGTCAACTTCAAAATAGAACATAAATTTCAAAGGAAAATAAATAAATTCTTTCTTATATGATGAGAGGGTGAATAAAATATTTTTATATAAATGTAATGAAAGCAAATAAGTCATATCAGCATTTAAATTTAAAATTTATTTTATTTTATTTTAGATTTATTATTTTAATGCTGATTCGCTATCACAAAATAAATAATTATACAAAAGTTTCAAATTGTCATAATAGAATAAAAGGAAGGACATCTATTAAATAAAGTTTTCAAAATTTATGTGAGATTATGACATACAACCATATTCTTCAATAACCCAACTACAATAGTTAATGCGTACAAAAAAATAAAAAAATGTAGCTAGAGAATTAATAAGCCTAATGAACATTACAAATATTGTCAAACATTATTGTTGTGCATTTATTGCTATCAATATGACTATATAAATTTTAATTTTTAGTTAATTTTTTTGGGGGATAAAAAGATAAATATATTGATTAAGGAATCTCTTTTTTTCTTTTTTAAATGGATGAGTCAATATTGGTGGGACCAACGAAATAAATTCTTGACGCGTATCACTATAACCTTGGTTTGTATGAGTTGCCCTCCACCCATGTGGGGATAAATCCAAGGGAAATGAACTTGTGACCATTATTTGTGTTTTCCAATACCTTGACTAACTGATCTACCCATAAGGACTATATTAATTAAGGAATCTTGTCAAATTATAATTCTTTTATTTTTTCTACATTAGAGCAAGAAACTTCTGGATTTTGATTGTATGAGTTTTTTTTTCTCTCAACACTGCAGATCAAACTACACTATCCATCATCAAGAGAGCAAGACAAGAGAAGATAAGAGTTTTTTTTCTACATTGTTTACATTATTTCTATTTGTAGAGTTCTTTTACTTTTGTATGTAGTTTTCAATTTTATTTCTAGAAAAACCACCAGTCATTGTTTTGGTAATTTTTTTTTATATATGTTGGTCGTGTTTTGATTTTTATGTACACCATAATGTCATGAAACTCTTTGTTGTCACTATAGAATGCCTCTTGATGTAGTTAAATGGTTTAGAAATAAAATAAAATAATAGATGTATTGAGCTAAAAATTGTAACATATGATAAAATATGATTCTCCAATATTTTAAAAATGACAGTGAATATTAGATGAATGCTTTCAAATCAATTAAATATTATTCTTGTCTCTTTATGTCACTTCCATAACAACAAATTTGTTCCCTTGAGTGTCGAACTAATTTATATCACAAATCTAATTTGGGCATGTAGATCTGATCTCTATAAGCTCCAAAATGTCACTTTCATCTTACCTTGATGTTCTTAGTGTTTTCTTACATAAAAAAGGTTGTGTTTCATGGTCTCCACTTAACAAAGATAATTGTTTCCCTTAGGCCAAACCATACAAGGATTTTGATTTAACAACTAGATAAATGCTATTGGATAACATTCTAAAAGATACAAGATTCTTTAGATGCTTATGCAATACAAACTCCCTAATTTAAATATTCTTAATAATAGATGCAAGTAGTAAATGATAGCTATAGAATGCAAGAGATTTGGATATGTCCCGATGAACTAAAATAAACTAGGATTACTCCTTTTACTACAACACCAAGGGTTAACCCAAACAACATAGGTGTTTTTCTCCCCATTTAAAATCTCTTCTTCATTCCTATTAGCATTATATTTTTCACCACCTCCAATCTTACAATGATTTGCTAGAAGCCTTATTTTTTCATAATTCCCTAAACGGGGTTAGAGAACTTGACAATCAAAGGTGTAGACTTATTTAAAGCTTGGAGTGCAGGTACACTATCTCGTATGTATGTTATGAGCCTCTTTAGCCAATTCTAATAATGTTGGGTCATAAAAAAATGGGAGATGATTTTAAAAATGATTGCCAAAGAAAATTATCCTCTTTACTCACACAAAATTCTACTTTGTACATGTCTTTGAGTAATACTCTAAAACATGCAAGATGATGTTATGTGACTTTTTGCCTAAGAGAAGAGAAAGTTATGAAACAACCCTTTAGAATTAAAAGGGAAATAGAAAAATTAAGTATATTATGATCCTTTGGTTAAAATATAGATTAATAAAGAATATTTATTAAAAACTCTTTTAAAAGGGAGGAATATTTATTTATTTAAATAATTATTAAAGGGAAAGTTTTTGTGAAAGGGTGTGATGGTTTGTAAATCACCCCTTAAAAGGTTATATAAAGCATTCATGTGAGGCTTGGAAAGGCATGCAACTCACTTAAGAAAGAAGAAGGTGGCTTGTTGGGCTATGGGCATGGGAGAAAGGGAATATAGTGTGTGTCCAACTTTGGGTATTATGTACACCCAAGATTGTGTCTAGTTATGGCTATTGCTTGGGGAAGCAAGTATGTTGGTTTTGAATAAAATTTTAGTTCCTCCTAGAGTGTGTAATAGCTATAAAAGCCGAGACCACTTAAAATTTCTTAGGATGAGAGTGGCCTTTCAAGTTCTCATATTCAGATAATGATGTAAAATAAAGGCTCCAAACAACTCAGGAAAATTCCCTATCACAATTTCAACCTCATCTACAAATCAGAAGCTATCTACAACATCTCATTCAAATGATTTTTGATAATTTCATTTGTCAAATAAAACCCCATTCAATTCACAATTAAGATTCCATTAACATTCAAACCCATTAAATACACAATACAATTATTTTAAATGCTTCCCTTACAAATTATATTTTTCTAGTTAGTTAAAATTGCATTGCACAAATTCTCTATTCATGATTCTCTCTTTGTTACGCACCCTGCAAATTCTTCTTCATGCTATGTAGCTTCTTTTTCTTTCACTCTCTTATGAGCTTGGCTATTATAAAATTCTATTTTCACTTCTTTCTCACCTCACTTATTACCCAGTCTTCTCTAATTTTCCCAGCTTATTTTCTTATGTTCCCAAATACCTCTCCTTTCCTCTAATGTTTCCTACTCTCTTCTAATTTCAATATGCAATATGTTGATTTTTCGTGACATGGCTTTACATTATGGGTTACTTCCCATCTACAATGCATATTTTATTTTGTATACTGCTTTTTCTTCCTCCATACGTGACCTTATCCCTATTCTACATTCGTTTACTCCATTCATATTATGGAGTTTCTTCTTTCTCTATGCACGATGAATCCTTCTTCCATCATTGTCTATGAACCATAGATTTTGTTGAGGTCTATAGTCTACTCTTGCACTCTTAGGGTTTTTCACCTAAAAGGAGAGAGATAAACCCTCAAAATCAATGTGGTTCACTCAATCTAATGTATGTGTGATGTGATTAAGGCTAAATGAGATAATCTAAATGCAAATAAGCAATGTAATTGATTGATTATGAATGAAAAACCTAAGAAAAGTGCAATGTTTGAAAACATAGTGTGATATGTAGAAAATGCAATAAAAAAGTAAACTAATGCAAAACAGGATTAAACAAGGCTAAACAGAGTGCACCTAGGTAGTGAATGTTGAATATGGAATGATTTGAATGCTAGCAGAAATCAGTGAAAATCACTAGTGGGACTCATTCGCCACTGATGGCTAATCAGTCTTACTTTTAGCGAAAACTTCTAAAAACTAGTTTTCGGCTGTCAAGGTTTGGAATCTAACATAATCTACTTTTTTAGCCTTAAGGTGGGACTCATTCACCATTGATGGCAAATAAGTCCCCTCCCAAAATTCTATGAAATAAAAGGTCAATTTTGTAGCTCCAGATCTACACTTGTCTTCTTGTTGGGTTAACGGAGTCGAATCTGCAAAAACTGGACTGTAGGTTGTCTCCAAGGTTGAAATAGGATTGATTTGACTTGAAACACTTTGTTGACTTCTTGATCACCTTTCAACATCTAATTTCTTGAAAAATATGCATACACAAGTCTGCAACCACACATGCAAAAGGAGAAAAATGGTTAAGGGTTAGGTTATAGGGATTTGGCTTGGTCAAATCCCACTTTGGTAATCAAACCCTTAATGAAGAAATGGAATGAAATGAACAAGAAAAGATGAATAAACAACATGCAAATGTCCTAAACTCACCACAACCTTGTTGAAGAAATTTGAAGTTATATCAACGACTGCTCCAAGATACTTGATTGATGCTTGATTGAATGATGCAAAGTGCTCAAATGTGAATGAATGCTTGAATGAATTAGTGAGTGAATTAGGTGTAAAATGGATGGAAAAACACTTATTTATACACAATTGTGCCTTAATAACCCAATGATACCTCATCACAAGCCGATGTATAAGTTAATTTTGAATAAAAACTTGAAAGAAAATTTGAAATATTTTGAATTTGGAGCCAAGAGGGACTCATTTACCACCCATGGCGAATGGGCCCCACCTTGGACTTGTAAGTGGGTGTCGGGAATTAAGTTTCATTTAATGTTATTTGTCGGGTTTACATTCAAAAACACACTTAATTAAGCCTTATGAGTGCATAAAGGGGTCAAATAAAGCATAAGAAAGGTGTAAATAGTGAAATTAAGCCTAGAAAAGTGTGAAATCTTGTTACAAGACTTTACAACATTTCAAAATAGGACTTGATAAGTGATGAAAAGGTGATTTTTAGGTGAATTGTAATGAGAAGAGTCTAGAAAAGTGTAGAAATGTGTTACAAAACTTCACAACACCTTCACAAGATGTCATAATTTGAATATTTAGGACCTAATGTGAATGTTTAAGTTACATTGCAACATTAAATCAAAGAAAAATGGACCAAGCATCACGAGAGAAAGACCTAAAAGGCCATGAAAATTTCCAAAAGCCATTTTTCTATGGTACAACCTATTAATTCTATTTACATTCATGTTGTCTCCTCATATGGTGTAAAATTTGTTATCTTCTTTACTTGGCATCCACCTCTCCTCTCTTGGTGACTGCACCTTATTTGTCTTCCATTCCACACATCAACCACAAGTGTGTGGCCTCTCTTCTCCTTTCTCTATGGCTATGATGTATTTATTTTTATTTCATTTTAATTTGAATCTCCCCAAATCTGTGACCCCCCTCCATTTGTTCTTGTCATTTGTTCTTTAATTCTCTCACTGTTGTCGCCTTTCCATCTTTAGCCTCTTCAAGTGCTAACCAAAACAAATAGTTGTCTTCTCCCTTCACCTTCCACAACCTAAAGCATTCTATTCTTTTATTTTTATTTCTTTTTTCCAAAAATTACATAGTACTTCCTTTGCACTTGGCACATGCTTGGTTTTTTTATTCCCTCTTTTTTCTCTTAACCATGACCCTTTCCCATCTCATTATTTTTTAATTTTTTTTCTAGCTTATTTTTCTTTTTTCTTTTTTATTTTTAATCTCCCCCTCTCTTCACTTGGTTGTATCCCTTTTACCTAGCATAGATTAATAAAATATATATTGAAGAATTTCCTATATTTTCCTTTTGTCTTTGTATGTAATTTACTCCAGAGAAATTATCTTATGCAACCATGGAAATAAAATAAAACTCTTTTATCTTCATCTAGAAAATAAATAAAAATAAAATCAATCGAACAATCAAAACTTGAATTAAAATTGTGATATGACATTTCATCAAATGAAATGACGAAAATGTTACCTTGCCCACTTTTGAAGATTGAAAACCCAAAATTGAATCAGCAGAAACCAAACAAAGCTGAAAATGATTTTGTGTGATGTTGATCACATCTTTTCTTGGGTGCTCCTGCATCAGACACGTTGGGTAGGAAGTTTGTCAGCATAGGCTCACAAAGGTGGAGTTGAGTAGTCAAACTACTCTTCCAAGTTACAACCAACCTGTAGTGAACTCCATCGCTGAATCTTGTGCACAAATTCAGTTCTTCTTCCTCTTTCTCCAACATCTTATTGGAACACTCACCATCTTCCTCCAACACGTTGCACCCTCTTCTCCCTTCCTCTTGTGGAATCATGTCCACCATGAACCGTCATCATCCTCCAAAAAATTCCTCTTCTTTTCTCTTCCTTCGTGAAATCCAATCCACCACAAACTGACCACCTCCACCACTTTCCACCTATAGGATCTTCTAAAATTTCCACACACAAACATGTAGCATCTAAACACAACTCCGCAACTGCAATTTTATCCTCTACTCTCATCTTTGTAAATAAACCAAATTGTACATTTACCTCTTTCTCTTTCACTATCCCAACATCTTTTTCTTCATCCTTTGCTACAATGGTAATCTTTTCCATTCATTCTTCTTCTATCACCAATATTTGCAACAATAAATCATTTTCATCTTTATCATTTGCTACAACATCCTTGCACTCCATCACTATAATCACATCCTCTATAACTACAATCTCATCAATAGCTACAATTTCTTCACTACTCCTTTCTTTACCTTCACCATCTTCAACCACTACTGCTACACTTACATCCTCTTTCTCATTCTCTGTATTTGTTGCAACTTTATGCTGGTCTTCATCATGCTTAACAAATTCTTCACATTTCCATGCTTCCATTCTATCTAATCTCATATTTATTTCAGCCATCATCTTCAAAATCTCCCTCTTTTCATATTGACTCCAACCATCCCATATCACATGATTCTTCCTCAACAATATCCCCATGTCTCATTCATTGCTACTAGATCCATCACTACCACATCACACATTCTACAAAAACAATTTCTTCATGATTTCTAGCTCTCAATCCCTCAATACTTCACACACCTGTAACAATTCTTTCGAGCTCTTCACAATCGTGCTTCCTCTACTCTACTTGTAGGTCCTATTATAGGATATCTCACATTCGATGCTTTATCCACATGCTCAAGACCAGTAGCTCTGATACCATTTTATGTAAAATAAAGACTCCAAAAAATTCAAGAAGATTCCCTATCTTAATTTCAACTTCATTTACAAATCTAAAACTATCTACAACATCTCATTCAAACAATTTTTGACAATTTCATTTATCAAATAAAAACCCATTCAATTCATAATTTAGATTCCATTAACATTTAAATCCATTAAATACACAGTATAATTATTTTAAATGCTTCCCTTATAGATTACAATTTTCCAGTCAGTTAAAATTGCATTGCACAAATTCTCTATTCATGATTCTCCCTCTGTTACAGACCCTTCAACTTCTTCATGTACTGTAGAACTTCTTCTTTTTCTTCTTGCTAATCTCTAAAGATGACACCTACAAAAAATAGCATATGGGAAGTTCTACGAATGGGGAACTTAGATGCGCTCGACAAAACAACCTCTCGGGTTTTAGAACTATCTCTTCATTGTACTTTTGAGGAAAAGGGAGAGATAAAACATGTAAATAAACTAAACTAAGGTGATGCACCAAGATTTTACAACATTTTAAACATGATATAGCATAGTAAAAACTTAGTTAGATTAGTTTCCACATCAATTTGAAAGAGTATCAAACATGATTCAAAGACCCACATATGTTCATATAACTGAAATTATAAAAGCTAACAAAGAATAAATTATTATTGCTAACACTCCATATGGACACAGAGTATGAATTCTAGTAAATAGATAGAGATAAACACACAGTGAAGACAATTAAGACCCAATTCTATATATTCAATGTGTATTCTTTCAAGAACCTGGCATACAAAGCTCTCTCATGTTATAATATTTTCCAACCCCAAAATAAGAGAAAAAAGATGCATAAATAGAGAAATTCTACTACAAAAGGAGATGGCTGCAACTGAAAAGATTCCTGCATGATGCTTTCTATGAGAACCACCATCATGAGGCTGTTATAACTGCTAGGGTGAGTAATCATGGTTTCCCCACATGGAGGAAATGATGCCACCTAGACATCCCACTACCTCCATCATACAACCTTGTGAACTAGACAAAAACCTGATAGATTGTTGCCTACGTCCCCTTCTTTGATAGGTGGCATCACTTGCTTAACCTTGCGTTCAGTCTGATTCTTGAAATAGACCAATGGAACACTTTTAAGAATCCCTGGACTCAAAACAACCTCAAGCTTGCACTCTTCTAATGCGTGGCATCATAAAAAATATGAGCTTGGATAATGTCAACCACATAATGTCAACAAAAGGTGGTGAGCGAAGCTGCCATATGGTGCTCTAGCACAATGCGTTGAGGATAGGTGTTGTCGGGCCAGTGAGAAAGTGTGTTTTGTTGACACATGTCACATTCACAAATGCAGTTGTGTTGGTAATTAAGCTGTCTCAACCTTTGCAATTTTGTAGCATCAAAATATTAATTTATTAATGCTTATGTTGTAATTTCTTGCTCATATTAATTTGTCACCTAATATGACTTGGCATGGTGAGTTGTCAGCATATTGGGAGGTGACATGGGATGTGACATGGATGTTGTGGTCCCCACTAGGCAATGTAGGAATCCCACTTTGGGAAGATAATCTTTGATATGTGTCAGCATCTTTGAGGGATTCTCATGGAGATCTTATGACAAATTCTCTTACAGCTATAAGAGTTGTCATATATGACAGATTATATGATATTTTAAGGAATCTATCTTACCTATTTGCATAAAATTTGGGGCGCCCAAGTATGGAGGCATGTAAGGGGGGTAAGGAATCATTGGAGAAATGTCACAGGAGTCAACTATGAGTTGGAAAAATATGCCACATGGATTTGGACACCCATCTCTTGTAGCTTTCTCTAAAAGCTACCTTCATGCTTGTATTTCTCTATATATTGGATGTCTTGGAGTGGGTTTGTGAGATAGTTTTGTAGGTATCAAAGTGCTATTGAATTTCCTCTAGAATAGCAAGATGTAGTCTCCATGTTAAGGTTGCGAGTTTGCAAGTGTATTGTAACCATATTATTATAAATTAATACATTGGTTCATTACTTTGGAGTGTGGGGTTTCTTACCCGAAAGGGTTTTCCCCACGTATATCATGTTTTTCTTCTCTTTTGTCTATCATTCTTCTATTCTTTATGTTTCTCATTCTTGAAATGTGAATTTACATGTCGTTATGCTACTGAAATTTTCTTAGATTTGAAACTACATCAAATTTCATTTGAGGGTTAATGCATTGGAAATTAAATTGTGTCTGTTTCCGCTTTAAGGCATAGTAGTATGTGCTTGTATTAGGTTGTTGAAATCTATTTTTTTTTTTTAAACATAAGATACTGAAGGTGCATATTGGTGCTTGGAAGACTTTTTGAGTTCATCATTCCCTTTCAAGTTGAATGTTAAAACAAATAGCCAGTGGGTCCAAAAATAAGAGCGAAACCTCATGAAAACTATCAACCTAAGCTCCTGCTAAAGGTTGCAGTAGATGTAATCTACATCTCTAGTGACTCCTTGAGGACCTCCGCTTATGGAGGTAAAGATCCCAAAATACTGGTTTCACAACCAAAATTGGAAAGCAATAGGAAAAAGAATGAAATCATAATTTTGGTAGAGTAGACTAGAATGAGGTCCAATCTACCTTAGAAGGGTGCATCCTCTCTTGGAGGGCCTCAAATTCTTGGTCCAGCTCAATCATTTCCTTGAAAGGGAGATTGCTTATCATTGCTAATGCAACTTCCATATGAAATCAAAGCTAAGCCAAGGGATGCAAGATTCTTTCTATATTTGAGGCACTCAGTGGAAAAATTAGGGCCTAAAAGACAAATGGGCCCTACTACTTATCTTCCAAAAGCTTCTTGATTTGGTCTTCAGGTAGAACTAACTCGTCTAGAAGGAAGAAAGAAGGGAGACTCGAAAGAACCAATTTTGTTATATGCTCCTTCATTTGTTTTACCTTTTGGTCCAAAGTCTCAAGACATCCTTTGCTTTTAAGAGTTGCTCTATTACATTTAATAAATTCATTTTCTCTCTTGGCAACCCACCTCTGATCATTGATCCCTACTACCACCAAGGTCACATTAGTTGCAATATACAATTCCTTATTCAACAACTTTGATTCCACTACCCTAGGCGATATAGCTGATATAATTTATTTCTTTGTGGCGTTGGCGTTCACACTCAACTTTTGATTATTAGCTATATAAATTTGAATGTGGGTTGGAAGGAAGCTATGATGCTTTTTACCTTTTCCCAATACGAGGCATAAAGTTGTTGTATCAAAGGGAGGATATTTGGTTGTCACGTAGAATTGGATAGTACACCCTACAATCATTGGATTTTTTCTCCTTATCCTCATTTTCCTATTAGAGTTGCTTTATTTTATTCATAGAATTGGAAAGGTCCTATTGCAATTGCACCAAATTTTTGTCTTTTCTCTACAATTTTGCTTCAAAGGTTTCTTTTTCTTTTCTTTCAGTGTCTAGGTAGGATTGTATTTATGCTAATTATTTCTGGAACTTGGCCTCCTTCTCTTGTACCTCCTACTAAACTTGCACTTGTATACCTGATGAGTCAAAGAGATTCTGTTGAATATTCACCATCTCATTCATTTTCTCAGGCAATTGATTCTTAGTGATTACTCTTTCCTTTTTCTCCACCTCAACTTGAGCCCAAGCATCGTCTAGTTCCTTCTATAGATTAGCTTCTAAATTTTACATGTCTTGCTACAATTTTTGTTGTAGATTAGTAGCATCATAGATGCTTATTAGCATATGAGTACATTCTTGATCCTTTGCTTGTAGTTTAGCATTTGCAATCACTCTTTCTTATTTTCTCGCATCAATAGAGACTTGGAATTCTTGTAGCCGTTACCTAATTTTTAGCTTTCAACTAAAATCAGGTAACTTAATGTTCATTATTTTGGTGTTTTCCTTTAAACATTAAAAGATAACCATATTCTGCTAGGTTCATTAATATGCATGAAAGAGATTATCAAAAAATAGATTGCATTTTATTCCAGTGTTGCAATTATAGACAAATGAGAAAGAGAACCATGTAAATTGCAAATGTAATCTTTATTGATAATCATGAGAGTATAAATGTCCCTCACAAGCCAAGGGACTAGCTATCCTAATGCTAGTGAAGAAGAAATCATATGCATATGGATACAAAATTAAAATTTGCATATAACATGAAAAGGGACCCGTCATTGCCTAGTGGAATGACGAATCTCATTGACTTTGCCTTGCATCATCTCTATTGCTTTGCTTCCATTTGACTCCCTCCTCACTGCTCCTAGGTTTCCTGCATTAGATTAAAACAACGCTGCTAGAGCAATGAAAGGTACCTCATCAAAATTATATGCAAACTGCCCATACACATGTGATCAAATGTCTACAAGCATTAAAATAGCAGCATACCATAAGTGTCCCTGAAAAAAAGATAGAAGTGATAAAAAACACCCATGATATGCTTTGTTTATCTAACTGTTTGTTCCTTGTACAGATTTAGGTCAAGTCTTGTTACTATTCTAATTTAGTTAAATACAACATGTGGGGTAAATGTGGCTCCCACAAGGGTAGAGCTTAGCATGCTACCCTATCATGTTTTAAGAGGAATAGGAAACTAAGCAACGATCAAAGATATAGATGTTATTAATGCATTAAATCAATATGGAATCACACCAATTGATCAACTTTCATTATTAGATTCAAAAGATGCATCAAGTTCAATTATGCATCTCTTAAATAATGAAGGAGAAATCAAGGCATGCCTAAAGCCATCATGAAGCATATGGGGTAGCAAGGAGAAATAATCCAAGGTACTATCAAGTCCCTCTCACCTCAACCCTATTGGACAACCACACATCACATAGGATGGTGAGCTTTTAGGTCACCGACATAGGTGACATGTGTCTGCCCACTAGGATTAAAGTGAGGAGACGGTATTTATTTGTTGCACATGATCAAAATGACTGAACTATTGTGAAGACCAAGTAACAAACTTGTGGGACAACAAGAAATCATAGGGGGTACATCATAAACAATCATCAAAGGAGGAACAGTCTCCTAGGTGTCATAGAGGTCAACCACAAGTAAATGAAAAGTAATCACAAAGGATACAGTAATGATGTAATGAATTCTACACTCAATGGATGATAGCCAAACAACATCATGAGCAGAGAGAAAGGTTTTAGTGGTAGTCATATGCACATGCAGGAAACAGTGCAGAGCAGGTTATTGCACAAATCACAACTATCTACTCTTTTGTGGGAGAAAATTGAGCATTAAATTATTATTCAAAAGCTTTTCAAACCATACAAAAGTTGGGTTACAAAGGAGGGAAGGGGCCTAATGTCTCTTGTGCAGAAGGAATAGCTAATATGACCATGAGTATTGCTATGAGATTGATGAGTATAAAAGACCTTGTTGACTATTTTAAAGCATGAAAATCTTTCTATCAATAACCATTGTAGATGCTTAATGAGACAAGGTTATTCCAAGGACAATAAGGGAATATTTGAGAATGTCATGATTTAATAGTCACAATGAACAAAAGTAAAATTTCATAGAAGAGTGTGACAGTGAGCATAAATGACCAATTAAATGTGAAGGCAACAAACATGAAGAGACATAATGAAGCCATGGTATGCATGAAAGATAGTCTGCCATAGTCAAAACATACTTCACAGGCTACTACAAGGCAATGAAAATGGTGACCATGAAAGCATCTGAAAGATTTAACTTGAAGGACAAAGGAATGTGATTGTGAAGAGAAGAAATGTGTGTCAGATTCATGACAATGAAGTCGTGGTAATAGGCAGGACTCTGTCAAGATACACCATGGGTGAGGACAAAGGATTTAAGAGTTTGCAAAATTGGAAGGGTTTTTGGTTCTTCTCATCTTTTGATAGTTTTTCAAAGGTAGCATAAGGGAAAACAACATTTAAACCTTGTTAAAATAGTGCAGGACAAAGCAATCAATTGACAATTATCTACCACTGTGTGTAGGGTCATCTGGGGCAACAATGTGTATTACAATGTTGACTGTGAAATGCCTAATTATCTCATTGAAATAGGAGTAAAAAAAGGGACTAAGGCAAGGGTTGCACAAAAGGCAACATATCATGGACAAGTTTGCATAGTCAAATGAGTAACCAAGCTTTCATGAAAGCAGGAATAGCAAGACCTGGGTTAGGGGCAGTCAGCCTTCTAATTGCATAAGAAATGATAAATTTGGAGGCCTCAAATCAACGAACTTAGCATGATGGTTGGATTGATAGGGGGTTGGTTGCATAATATAAGAACACATATTGCATGATAGACACTGTGAAGGAGACTCCAAGGAGGACATGTAGATACCCCAAATGAGCAAGCATAATGGGATAAAGAGTAGTGATCTTAAGCTATGACAAGGTTATGAGGGAAATCCCACAAACATGGAAGAAGACTATATGCAAAAGCACATTTTGAAGTGAAATGTATTGAAGACTACTATATGTGGCAAGAAAGAGGGAAATTTTTTTAAATTCTGCATTAAAATGAATAGGTTGTTAGACAAAAGAATTGCATTGACAAATCAAATTTTGCACAAGCATGCTAACTATCAAATGCTTGAGATTATGGAGGATGTGAAATTCAAAGTCACATGAAAAATGTCTTGGGTACACTTCAAAATGTTCCAGGAGCACAACCTTTAAACATGAAGATTCAAGGCTTTGCTTTTTCCATCATTTTCAGCAAAACCAAAAACAGTTAATAGTCCATACCAGATATAGATTTAAAGGCCAGTTCTTGATGATGGAGTTTTAGAGGCAGAAAAATGGAAATATGCAGAGAGGAGAATAAGATTAGTGTTATTAAATGAAGCCAAGGTATGGTCAAAAAAGAGGTGGCAACTCAATCCAATAGTTATTCAGGAGATTGCAAATGGAAAGATGAAAAATCAAATTTTGATGCAACAATAAGTAGGGTTCTAGAATCATGTATGAAAGATGTAAAGCTTAATGAAAGACCTCAATTTCATTGTATTGATTAGGGACTTGGAAAATAAAATTCACCATTCAATAGGCTAAGGAGATCTCCATCTTGGACAAAGGGAGGATCTTTCCCCGCTGGGCAGATGAAAGTGAAAAATGTTTCACAATGTGTGATAGTAGCAAATGAAAATCCTGAGTTTGTACAAAAACTACATGCTGTACTTTTAGAGAGTGGAGTTCCAACTCCTCCACATTTATTTGATGACATTAGTTCACAACAATTTGCTGGACAAAAATATTCTCAACATAAAGGAAATAATCAGGAGAAAGTTCCTTTTGAGTTTCAAAGAAGGAGGAAGAAAGTTCCTTCTGGCCCTAGGTGACCTCCACAACCTATTATGCAAAAGAATTCTATTATACACAATGGTGTGGGTGAAAAAATCTCAAGTGGAATTTGTGGATAGATTGGAACTAAGGAGAGTACAAGAAGAACTTACTGACACAATCATTGGTGCTTCATCCCTGGTTGTAGCAATGAGGAAATGTAGTCAACCTCCTACAAAAGGCCCCAGTCTAGTTGGAAATACAATTCTTGCATCTATGGTTCTTGCAAATTAGAAGCATGCAGGAGTTGATAATATCTCACCACACAATTTAGTGGATAGGGAACATGCTTGCAATAGAGGGAGAAGGGAACTTAGGGAATCTAAAAACATGTTGCATGGTGAGTCGGTGGATTCCAGGAACAATGCAGATGAACTAGGCCCATCAATTAGTAGCTGCAATACTAAGCACCCTTTAATGGATGATGTAACAGAGTGTGAGATCCCATGGGAAAATCTTTTAATTGGTGAATGAATGGATTAAGTTCTTATGGAGAGGTCTATCATGCAGACTGGAATGGCAATGAAGTCTACATAAAAGGGCACAAAATAGCCACAAAATTCATCACACTTCAACAACAGAGCTCAAACTAAGCTTATTTTCATAGAAAATGGCAAAATTTCTATAGGAAATAATGTATAGTTGTGGTTTTTTTTTTTGTAAAAAGAAGCTCAAAGCTTTCTTAGAAATTTTATAAAATGCACAAAAAACAAAACTTTTCTATCATTTTTCCACAGTTAGATCTCAAAGTGAGCTTTCATTCATCTTGAAATAAGGAGGAATCATGGAGTTTTGAAAAGCAAAACAAAAGTATATGAAACCCTAAGCTATTCTCCATGGCCGCAGCCAGAAGTTCAAATTTCTTCATGAAGCAACAAAATGCATTGAGGGTTCCTTTGTTTAACTTCATACAAAAGAAAATAAACAATTTTGGTTGCTTTATTTTTGAAATGGAGGCTTACCTGAGCTTTTTGCTCATTTTTTGTTGCAATATACAAGCTCTTTCTTTCTACAGAAAGCTTCCTTTAAAGCTTCAGAAAGTCATTCATGGTGGCTGTGAGAGTAAAATGAAGCATCATAGGAAAAATAAAAACAAAAAGATGATCAAAAAATGCTCTTGGACGCGGCTTTTTGCTCACAAATGGCCTTCAAAAATGGAAAAAAGATGCAAATTTCTATGCAAAATAACAATTACATTTTGTTTTATGTGGATCTCATCAAGAATTCGGCCAAGAATCTAGTCTCAAACCATCTCAGAGCTCTCAACAAAACTCTATGGCGGCAACATCATGAGCTCTTCAAGAGGCTCGAGCAAAATGAGTGAAGTATTTTTTTATTTTTTTTTGCTTTTCCCATTGATTTGAGTTTAGGGTTAGAAACCCTAGGAGGCCGACCAATGCTTTTTCCTCTATTTTTTAAAAATTGATCAAGCAACTAATTGCCAAGGTGGCCGATGGTCAAGTTTAGGACTTAGGCATTTTTTCCTTTGGGTGGATATCAAAACTCAGGCATTTTTCCTTATGCCTTATATCTATTGCATAAGGGCTCATGATTTTATTATTTTTTGCTTTGACTCCTTTGGTTGAGTCTTTTCCTTTTTTTTTGCATTGATTCAAATTGTAAAGCATTTGGATTATGATGTTGATATAAGTCATCAAATCAATTTGCTTTTTGAAATGCAAAAATAAGGTGTTATGATTTATAAAGCTCTTATGTGTTTTGTGAGTCTTTATGTTTTGCAAGTCAAGGTGAGGTATGTCAGAGACTTTTTCTTTTTTGCATTTTAATTTTAAATGTAAAGCATTTAATTAAATGGTGTGATTATGATTCATTTAATTGAATGCTATTTTTAAATGCAAAATTGAAAGAAACATGTGTTGGTAATGTTAAGTCAAAAGAAACAATTTGAAAACATGTGTGGGAAAAGGTGATGCTTGACCAACATGAAGAAGGCATGAGGGTTATGTTTGACTATTTTGGAGGAGATGGGACCACTTTGGAGGCTGTTTTGTCACACCTTCAGTGTGACCTTGGACTTAGCTTTACTTTTCTGCATTTGGAGGACTTTTGGAGTGATTTTGGAAGCTTCCATTTTGGCTTTTGTGCTTCATCCAACCTAGGGTTTCTAGAAGGACTTGTGTGGGCAGTGGTTTCAAGAATTTCTTAAGTATCTTTAGACTTAAGTTTTGGGGGGGTTCTTTTCTTTCTTCCTATAGGCATTGTAGCTTTTTGGTACCTTTTTTCAGGCAGAGGACAACATTGTAACTTAGATTTGTAGACTTATGCAGTAGTGTAACACCTTTGGATTAATAAGTTAATGCATTTTACCTTCTCATTATGTTGTTTTATTGTGAAAGCTTTAGAAATGGTTGATGAAATCTTATGGCAGAACTGTTTTTCCCTTTGATTTTGTCTTGTCTTCTTTTCCTTTATGTAGTTAATATGAACTTGTGGGTCATAACATGTGTTGAGCTAGTTCAGGAAAGAGTCTAAGTTGTGAAGATGCATTTTTCTTCCTTCTAGATATTTTCCTTGACATTTTTAGCCTTGTTATGAAATACTGATGCAAAGACATATGAAGTTTTGAGTTGTGTAAGCCATTGTTAAGTTGTTGATCATTCATGTGTGTAAAAGCAACTGTATGGGTCTGAGAAATATCATTAGGTGCATCACCATAGGGGTTAGTTTTATTTTCATGCTTCTTTTTCCCCTTTTCCTAGCAAGGAATAGTTTAGGTGACACCATCAAAAGGGGAGACAACCCATAATCTTGAGGTCTGCTTTCGAATAGGACATCCACAATCTAAAAGCAGTCCCATGTTACATCCAAACCTACTAAGTTCATTCACAGCTTGGCATTAGGGTGTAGATTTGGATCACTAATAGTAGCAACTTGGAAATTTCTATATCCTTGCCCCTTATTTCCACCTTTAGCCTCCTGACCGTGGCATTAACATTTTTTAGTTCTTGTTCTTTCTTATCTACCTGTAGATGGATCTTTAGGCAGTTAGTTGTCACAACCTTCTGAGTTTCCTACATAAGCTCTACCTTATCACATGGAGGGGTCTGGCTGAGGTTAAGGTCCATGTCTTGGATATCATATTCTTTAGATTGCATCTATCCTTTAGGGCTTGGAGACAAGGGGAGTCATCACCATGATCATCAAAGCCAGGTGTTTCTCATCAAATTTTGTTTCCATCCTTGGGGCAGCCAAGGCTAAAGCTTCTTTTCTCCTTTTTTACATTCTATCCTACTGTCCTCCTAGGATTTATTTGTCTCATTGATCTAGGCTTGGTATCCCAAGGGATATGAGACACATTTCCTAGCAAAGAGAATGTCAAGAGGAAGGTCGAAAGGAATAGGAACCATAGAATTTCGGATGGGTTCTCCTATTAGGGAAGTTAGTGGAAAGCTTAGAGTTGTTGAGGAGAATGTCGAGATGACTTAAAAAGTTTGTGCAAGGCAAGGAGTTACCATATGAGTGGATGAGATTAAAGGAATTATGGATGGTGGAAGAGAGGAAGTTTATGTGGTGGATAGGGAAGAAGTGGTGTTGATCACAGATGATGAGATAATTGTAGGATTGGGAAAGGGGAATTGTGAGATTTCCGAAAAGATTGTAGCAACAACCATGACTTGGGGTGTGGAGAAAGTTAAAGAAACAATTGGAAGGAACAAAGACTAAGAAGAGAGGAAAGAGGAAGTTAGAACTACCTGCATTGTGGAGACCATCAAGGATTGTGTGACTTTGACTAGCTCTTCCTCTTCCTGGATGAGATTGCTCAAATCTGCCCTCCACAATTTTCTTTTCTTCTCGGGCTATGATGTAGCCTTAGAAGGGGATCCTTCACCTATTGAGCTTTTAGAGCTTTGAGCTTTCTATGAAGCCAAAGGAATCCTTGAAAAAAATTGCGAGATCTATTATCTTGCCACATCATGAACCTACACCTCTCACCATGATGAAGGGATCGATAGTCTTTCTTCTATTCTTTCTCTTGTGGGACTTGGTTCCTGGGTACCACCTAGGTTCAGTGGTGGAGTAGGGTGTTATGTGTCCCATTTAGTCTCAAATTGGTCATTTATCTCAATAGCATCATATGGGGAGTTCAAGTCATGAATCTCCTAGTGATATATCAAGAAGGCTACAATCTTTTCTGCATTCCATCCCTCTGTTTCCAATTAATTCCTCAACACTTTATTAATTTTGACCTTTAGGTCATATTGAATTTTGTTATTATAAAAATATAACCACTCAAGTCTCGGTTGATCAGAAGGGATGTGTGACAAGTCAATAAACATCTCACTTTCCTTAGCTTTTAGAGAGCACCACTCCTAGTATGGACGTGGTTCATGAACCAACTACATCATTATTTTCAAACTCACAAGACAACCATTTGGGTCATAATTCCATTAATAAAAAATGTGTCAAGACCAAAATTAGTTAATTTAAAAGCCAACAGACCCTCCACAAACCTTTTCCTCACTAAAATGCAAGTCGTAGTACGTAGAGTTCTAAAGACATCTGTCTTTTTCCTTTTGGCTCTGAAGTTTGTATTAATTACACATGCTTTTTGAGCCAAATTTAAGGCTAGTATTCTTTTATTCAAATAATCTGGAAGCTTGAAAGACTCCCCCCTAAAACCATGCATCCTTCCTTATAAAAGTAAAATTGGTCTCGAAGAACCAATCACAAGGTGATCTATCTTTTTGCATCCACTCTTTTTGATGCTCTAAAATCCTGATTAGGTTCTCTTTATGACTTAAATCCAAGAGAACCAAAGTTAAGAACAACTCGGAGAAAGTGTAGTAGTCATATGTCACAGACAATACACGAGTCCATATAGATACGAGATTTTCATTTTGAGGGTCGGATTCATCCCCATGGCTAATTTTATGTATAATTTGAAGAAGTCAAAATTTTGATGAAGTAACATATGAATTAGGAAAGATGCAGAATACCTAAAAGAGAATTGCTTTGAATAGGTCGCTAGTTGATCATGCATAGCATCTGTAATAATATTTGTGAAGTCCATCCCGAAACCCTCTTTTTTCGTCAAGCAAAAACCCAATGCCAACTAAAACTCATGAACCTTGGTATCATCATCTAGGCCAAAGAAAAAAACATGCATAGAAAATACATCTTGCATATCTTGAAAATGGAAGGCCTTGTAGCAACAAGAACCTTCGACATTTGCATGCCATCTCATTTTTCTCTCATGAGCTCATGATTGGGGAACCTCAATTGATCTCTCCGACCTGCCCAATAATATTCCAACTTTTTCTATTTGCATATCTCTAAAAATGGGCCCAAAGGAAAAAAAAGCATATCTCTAATGTCTTGAGCACTTAAAAATAGTTTAAGATGACACCTAGCTAGAACTCCATCCTCGGGGTCATATAAATTTGAACAAGCATTAAATAGCTGTGGACAAGGGTGAACCATGGGTAGCATGAATTGTGACAAACTGCAATTCCACATTCATACACTTAAATAATCATATTCGCCCCTCTTATCTCTATTCATTATTCTTTCATAAGCTCCTTTGTGGAGATGCTTGGGGTTCTTGTGTAATTTTTGATCATAGATTTCATCGGCATGGTCATAGACCACACTAGAATTCTTGGAGGTTCCTTTATCTAACTTCTTGGTGTTGGAAAATTTTGGGTCAGGTGGGTTTGAAGTAGAGGAAAATGGTTTACTCCACAAAAGGTCAAGGAAGAGTCCTTGAGCTTCTGCTTCAACACCAAAACTTGATGTTGTTGGGTACATCACTCTTAATTTTTTTGAATTCACAATCCTTTATCTTGTTCAACAATTTTTAGCATAATTCACAACTTCTTTGCTTGCTGCATCTAAAAAACTTAAAAAAAATTCTTGGCTCTTCTTGCACTCTTGAAATAATAAAAATGAGCTAGAGGAAACAACATTTAACTATCATTGTTAAAGCCACTTGTGTGATTTAATTCTAGTTTTCCCTTGGGAAACACAACTCAGTGGATTGAGAGTATGTGACTCACAGTGCTACCTTGTTTGGAACCACAATGTTGGGAGAGTAGTGCAAGATGACTAGTGGCATACTTTCATTAAAAACAACTAAAATTTATTGTTATGGAGGAAACTCTTCATGATTTCTCTTGAAAGGAATGCTAGCGTGGCAAGACACTTGTCAAAGAAACCAAATGAGGAAGTGTGTACTTAAATGTTAATGGTGTTTACACTGGTTCGACCGAACTTGGGTGTTTACACTAATTATGGATTTTCTTTGATAATTGTGGAAGCATGGTGTGGCATATATGTATGGTTTGGGTATGAGTTAAGATATGGAGTGGTTTGCTTTCATTCCTTTCCACTGCAGGAATGCCTAGTGCAGACTTAATTTGAATTTGCATGGTTGAGGTGCATAGCCGACCTTGGAGAATGTTTTCAAGGTTGAAGAAGGTATAAATAAGTGATGAGTTGATGGATAATTGTGTCATAAAGTGTGTGATGTGAATTGCAGAGTTGTGAAGTGCAGTGCGAGCTTAATGAGTTAGACTACTTGAAGTAGTGGGAAAATGGTTTCTACAATATTTAGAGAGACTTCAAATGTGTTGGTGATGCCGTGTTGATCTTTTTTGTTACATTGAGATGGATTTCTCACTATAACATCCTTATTTCTTCTTTTCTATAATTTGGAAGTGAGCCTTTGGCCTGGTGAGCCCTTCTTTCTTTTGGGCAATGAGCCCTCCAACAATGAGCCCTTTGTATTTGGTGTTGCAATTAATTTATATTGTGAGCTAATCCTCATCGTGGATTTTTCCTTCTTGGGTTTTCCATGTAAATATGGTGTTCTATTGTGCATGGTGTTGATGTGTTTTAGTTTTTTGTTATTTGCTAAATAATTCTAACAAATTAAGGGCTAATTAAGTTGATGTGGATTTGAATTTTTATGATGGTTTTGAAGTTTTAATGTACAATTAATTCACCCCCTCTCATTTTTCTTGTGTGCATTCAACAAGAAATTATAATGTCACCTATCCTAACAAAAATATGATAAGGATACTGATGCTTTTCACACTGTATACCTAGTTTTTGTACCATTTCATTGAAAATCATATTTTCAAAACTTCCACCATCAATAATAAGATTTCATAACTTTATTCTTACATCAACATTAAAATGAAATTAATTTTGAAAATATTTATACACAACCATGAGTTACGTTAGTATTTATCTAGGACATGCTCTTTCCTTTGGGAAATTATTATCCTTCTCATCAGGAGACTCTCACCTACATAGATTAGAAATTCTATATTTTTTATTTTACCTCAACCTCAACCATATTCATTATTAGTTGGTCCTCTTTCTTCCTTTCTTGTGCATGAGAGTGTATACACTCAAATAATTTGCCCCATTATTTTCCACACCTATAACAAAAATAATATTTATACATGAGGAATTCAATCCTATACTGTCACAATAACCTCTACATCTCAAAAATTATCTTCATTGATTTTGAAACTTGGGTATAGATTTTTCTGATTTTTTAACCTCATAAGTTGATTCTACCATTATAATTTTTTTTTTCATATAAATTATTCTCCTTATTTTCAATATTTGACAATATTTTATAACAAGTTTTTACATAATCAATAGAAATAATTTTCTTCTCATCTTCTTCTTCATCTTATTCTAAGCTCTTGATTTTATTCTTTCGCTTCCTTTTTATTTCTTTATATAAGTGATGCTACCATATCAATGTATTTCCATTAAATACTTTGTGTATTAGAATTTAAATTTCTTCTCCATTTGCATTCTTTACCATTAATTTTTATTTTACATACTATTCAGATAATTTTGTCAACTCCTTTTAGACTGCCTCTACATTTTAAAAATTTATACCTCTATTCCATCATTCCTTATAAATTCCCTAATAATCAATTCTTTAATTAACTCTATATATTCTTACTCTTCCTCCTTTTGTTGAATAGATGAAAATTCATCTTCTTGAGATGCTTATCTAGGGTAGGAGATTTGATGCAGGAGCATCCAGTGGTGTAAGGGCAACCTTGCATCACCCAAAAATAGTTAAATTTCAAGTTTCTAGGTTTTTAGATGTTTTTACAATTTTGGATACCCTTTTCATCATAATGAAATTCCCAATTGACAGTTTTTATTTTCTATTCCTGGGTTCAAAGATATTGCAGCTTTAGTTTCCCAGATTTGCACCTGAAAATCTTCCGAGTTAGATTTGAGGCACTTAGAGTTCCCGGAACAGCCCCAAAACTTGCCAAAATCAGCGTAGCGGATTTTGAGCATGTTATTGACAAGAATATACTGAAGATTTTCACAAGATAATCATCAGAACGGGCCACACAGAGGCCAATAAGGAGAAGGTAGCCCAATATCTTAATGGGTTATGACCGAGCATTCAGGAGGAGTTAAGCCTAGTCAGAATGACCACCATTGAGGATGTGTATTGGTTTGCTCTGAAGGTGGAAGAGAAGCTGAACAAAAGATTTGATGGCAAGCAAAAAGGACGAGGAGGTCAAAATGGAAGGGGCAGTGGAAGACCTTCAGGAAGCCGAAATGATGATGAAAAGAAAAGTGAAGATGTAGGTACCAGCCGAAGCCAAAGGAATGACAACTTCTACTACCCTTGTGATCAAAACAGTGGTGATCAAAGAGGTAGAGGACAAGGGAGATCTGGACAAGGATCCAAAAGAGGGTTTCAGAGGAACATGTTTCTAGTGTGGTGAAGAAGGACATTGAGCCTATGAATGTCTATAATATCAAGGAAGGGCAGACAAAAGGCTGAAAGGTCATGGAAGGGTTAGCATGCGATGCGAGGCAATCCGAACATTTAGATGATGCTGAAGGAGAAGCCTTAGTGGTCGAGGGAGAGCCACGGTGGTGAGGAAAGGAACGAGAACATAGGAAAAGAATGCGGTTTAAGCATAAGGTGCAAGTGTGAAGGAAAATGTTGTGATGTCATTATTGGCGGTGAACGACAAATACGGTGTCGAGAAGAGATGGTCACAAAGTTGGTGAAGAGGAAAGGCACCATGGCATCCATTATCAGATTGCACGGTTGCAGAAAAGACCACAAAGTTTGGTCAATGGCCGATTACCCCTGGTAAGAAGTTCAAGATTGGGAGCTACCATGATGAGGTACTCTGTGATATAATCCCCATGGATGCATGTCACATGTTGTTGGGGAGGCCATGGCAGTTCGATAGGTGAGCTATACATGATGGCCATGCAAACACTTATTCCTTGACAAAGGATGGGGTTCATCACAAATTGAAACCCCTAAAGGAGACCGAAGAAAAGGTATGTAGTAGTGCTAAAACTTGTTATGTAGATGGAAGAAAGTTTTTAGAAGGTATGAAGCATGAGTGTGTGTTATGCATTGATTCCTAGAGTGAGTAAGGAGGATAGTGAGAAGGTTCTAGAAGAAGTTTTTGGCATGTTGGATGAGTTTAAAGGATATTTTTTCTGATAATATGTACAGGGTTTACCACCAATA